>JAOUZG010041912.1:2252413-2281270 GCA_026289955.1 Argiope argentata
AGAGTAGCAACTAGTTAGACAGACTTTCCTTCAATCAATTTCGTTCAAAAGTTGATAGAAATCTACAAATTTGTTACTAAGATCATGTATCGAATTTAATTCACCTTGTTCAAGTTATTTTTACTTTCTTGTACATGAAACATAGAGAAAGTATTGCAACTGCCAAAAATTATAATACTAAATATTTCAAACCTTTCTGAATCCGAAAAACGCATTTTTAGCATCATGTTTGTTTGTCTGCAAATATGATAACTAAAAAACGCTTTGAGTTTAATTGGTGAAATTTGGTAAAGAAACTTAGCCTAAATTTGTAGATTTCTATCAAGTTTTGAAAGGACTTAATTCTCAGGAAGTCTGTAGGCTGACTATTCGCTTACAAAGCAATACGGTTATTTCCAAAGCAAAAGGCCATATAGATAAAATTTGATACTCAAGTTTAGCATCTAAAATATAATTACTTATCAAATTTTGAGCTACATTTATTCAAAGATTGACTAATTGACTGAATTTGAATTACACCTAAAATTCGATTGATTGAATTATTCCCTAATTTATAGATTTGTATCAAATTTTTCATTCAGAAGAAGTTTTGATTGTCTGGTTGTTCAAGCAGCAGAGAACATTTTAAATACAGGAATATAAAAAAAAATTTAAATCTCTTATACTTAAGTCAATAAAGAAAAATTTATTTTAGTTACTTTTTATTAAATAATTGCAATTAATATAAATAATTTAACGAAAAGTGATTGAATTTCGCGCGAATTTAACACGCATTCTTCACCTTCACGCGAAAAATACCGAAATCCTCGCATTTTACTGATTGAGCTCTGCCTGCTGATCACCATCATCATTAGAAACTGCTAAAACTCCTTAACGTTTAAAAGTATTAAAAAAGGAATTAAATTTAATGAATGAATGAATACTTGAAAAAAAAACTGCATTAGCATCGAGTGTCATCCACTACAAGTTTTAAAAAATGTATTTGAACTTGGGTGGATGAATAAAAACTTTACTAATTATTGAAAATTTGAACAAGATTTATACATAGGGATAGTGTGAACTAGTATTTAGAAATTGAAAAAATATAGAGCTAGGTTTATAAAATTTGATTCTTAGATATATTTATATTTGATCTAATATATAGATTGTTACCAGACTTCATACAAATTTCCTTAAAAAGTTTAGACGGTCAATCCGTCTGTATGCATGTAGACGTAATAATTCATAAATTCAATGATTTAAATCAATGAAATTTGGGTATATTCTCCTATGACTACGTCTGCAGTTCCTGTCAAATTTTGAGGCTTGTCAGTTTAACAAAAAAGTTTTAAAAATATATAATCTCGCGATAGATTCAATAAAAATGCCTAATTCTCGACAAAGTTCTATATTATGTAATTATCTTTTTATAAGTGAAATGTTGGGCATTCGCAGCCTTACTCAAGATCCACAATTTTATGGGGAGGGGACAGATACAAAAAAAATGTATTGGACCGTATACAAAAAAATTTCGGACAGATCACTTACGTTGATTATTTTATCGTGTTGGATACACAGGCATAGAAAGTGGCAAATAGACTTTAGTCCAAAAATGTGTTTCTAAAGAGGGGAGGGAGTAATACAAAATTGATTGAAAAATATGAGAGAAAATTTCGGATAAACCACTTACGTTGATTATTTTATCTTGTTTTATAGACAGGCATAGAAAGTGGCAAATCGACTTCAAACCAAAACTGTGTTTCTATGAGAAGGGGGTAATACAAAATGTATTCGACAATATGTGAAAAAATTCAGATAGACCACTTACCTGATTATTTTTATCGCGTAGACAGACAGATACAGTGATAAGTTGACAACGATACAAGAATGTGTTTATGAAGAACGGAGGGAGGGGATAAGTTAATACAAAATTTATTGGAAATTATACGAGAAAATTTCGGATAGGCCACTTACGTTGATTATTTTATCGCGTTGGATAGACAGGCAGAGAGAGTGGCAAATAGACTTTAGTCCAAAAATGTGTTTCTTAAGAGGGGTGGGTGTAATACAAAATTTATTGGAAATTATATGAGAAAATTTCGGATAGACCTACTTACGCTGACTATTTTATCTCGTCGTGTAGAAAGACATATAGAGGTGGCAAATAAACATTCATCCGAAAATGTTTGTTGGGCGCAATACTAATAAGTGAAGATTCATAAAAATTTGTAAATTGGGTTATTTGACAATTGCAATATTTTCTTTATGTATAATTCTTTCAATGTAAGTGATATTCTGCTTCTTTCCATGTAAAAATATAACTGATTCGCTTGGTGCAGCCTGATTTAAAAATAGTCCTGCCGTTCGAGCAGTACTGACTTACGACCAGATAAAATTTCAACGTTGATACGCTTTTGTTTATCTTATCTTTTCCTTTTAAAAATGCTTGCATGTCAAGCCTTGTTAACCGAAATTGTTTCAAAATTACTTAATGTAAACAGCGCCGTTATCTTTAAAGTGCTTGAGCGTTCATTACGTGCTGAGAAGTCCCGAGATAGTTGAGAACCGTACTGAAACGCCGAATGATAAGGATAAGCTTCAACCCAGATGTGAAAGCTAATCATGTACAACATGTTTGAATTGACTTCGTGTTGAAATAGTGTCACTAACTATCATGTGTGAAAAATCGTTAGTTTATTTATTCATTTGATATTTCGTTACTTTTTCGTCTGCTAAATATTTGGGGGGGATGTACTGTAATCAATAGCAGTTTGCGGTTCCAGTTAATGCATAGTTTGAAGTCCACCTTTTCATAAGTGATGGATTTAGACTAATATTTTAGTTTATTTTAATCTATTCAACATGCTTATAGATTTTAGTTCAATTTTCTAATTCTAGAAAGCAAAATATAAGTTTTTATTTGCTTTTTTTAAAGTATTTATACCTTGAGGAAAAAATGGGTAAAGTGAAAAAAAAATTGGAGAAATCAACCATAACTGTTTACTGATTTTCTTACGAACAAAAGTATTTGATAATTATAATAGATTTTTAAAAAATAATGATCTTTAACGATTACTTAAAAAATTATTACTTTACAAGACCTCTTAAGACGAATATAACAACAGCAATTAAATGAGTAAATAAGATTATGATATATAAATTAGTAATTAATTATTCTTTTAATTTTGGAATATAAACTGTTTGTAGTCCTAGAATTTTATAATTTTAAAAATTACATTCTCTTACAAATTTATTTATTTAATAACCAGGCTACTAACATTTTTAATCAACTTAACTTATAACACCTGTTGATATGGTCACGACTTCAGACCAGAGGGTTTCAAGTTCAAGATCCGATTTAACTGAAGAACCATCGTTTAAGTGGATCTGGTACATGTTAAATTCTTCAGAGCCAAACATCTTCCCACTGATACGTTATAAAATTTTGGAGAAGGATGTGCCTTCTCAGGTTTCGTCCTCGTCATCGGTTCAAAACTAAGTGGACCTTTTCAAATTAACCCTAACGTTACTTTCAAACGAGACGTTAATGTAACTGAACTGAACTCCACTTGAGTCCAGCGGCTCTTGGTAGTTGCCTGCTCTATCTATTCGGAAATCTGCTACTGGCTGTAATTGTTGTAAAAAATTGACCTTGAAGTTTTTTTAGAATTTCCACCAACGATTTAGACATATTTGAGCTGAATAAAAAAAGGGGGAGGGGTATAATATTTATGACCCGCTTTCTGTAAACCCGAGGAAATATAGCCATCTAGATAGTTGCAGTTTGTTTCGTAGTCTTAAGAACGAATTGTGAATTTCTTAATGAAAAATTTATCTTTGAAGAATTCTGCTTATCAGTTCATCAGCTTGAATGTTAATATGATAACTGAAAAATAGAAAAGTTTTGAGAGTTTCAACTAAACCCATCCACCTATATATGGATTGACTTGTCGTCTATCCATATATCCTTATACATTTAACTAAATCGTTGGTGTGGATAGTTACAATGAACTTTCATTTTTCAATTCCTGCTATTAGTTCACATTCTCCGTGTCAGGGTTACTAAATTTTAAATTTATGTTTATTTAAATTCATTCTTTAATTTGTTTTTATATATTTCCTGTATGGCAACCAAAAATATAAAAGTAGTTTCTTTGGTTGTTTTTTGTGGATTGGCAACGGGGAAAAAAAGAGGAGAGGAGAATAAAGATGGCGATGTGATTGTTTAGAATTGTGTGTGATTTAAAAAGGAAAGTTTTGATGTTGAAAGTTGTGAGTTGAAAGAAATGTTTAATAAAGAAGATTTTTTTTTTAAAGCTTGAACTTTATTTGCCTACACGTAAGCCACGACACTTCGTACACATATTTAGACACGTTACCTAAATTTTCAAGCGTTAATAAAATAATTTTTATTCATCCACTCCACTTCAAATACATTTTTCAAAATTTGTAGGGGATGACATTCGACGTTAATACAATTTTTTTCAAATATTAATTAATTATATTAATTAATAGTATTATAATTAATTTCATACTTAATCAAGCCTCTGAAAATATTTAAAATGAAACTTAATTTTCTTTTGTGTACTATGAAGAAACACAAACTATATCGTTATTGTATACGCGTATGAAAACGTCGATGGGAAAAACAATGTATTGGTTTGTTTACTAAAGAACATAAACAGTAAAAACTAGAGTAGTTTCTGTTATATATTATCCTGTGATTCTACGTATATACCACATAATATACCATATAACGTCCTTCAAAATGATGACGTTCTTGCTTTGTGCAACCAGATGCTCTAGAATCTTTTTCAGACAAGTTATGATAAAAGCATCCGGAATTACTTTTCTAATAAAAATTCGTCATTTATTTTTTCGAATTTTATAATTTTCCATGGTTGCTATTGAGGATTTAAAAAATACATATACGTTATTTAAAAAATCATAAAAATATCTCTTTTGGGATGTCAGTTCAATTAATGAATTCCGCATCCTGTTCCATTTCTCTTTCGAATTTTCACAACTTTTTTAAAAAAAATAATTAAATCTTTACAAAGCAAACAAATGTTTTAAATAATTTTACCGATCGTAATGGTATGACAATAGATAGTCTCTATTAATAATAAAGATCAATATACATATATTAATCAAACCTTTTGATCTGCTTCTATAAAATTTAGTACATATATATTTTGGAGGGTACAATGCGCACTTCGGGACGATTTTTAAAAAATTAAAATTAATAAAAAATGAAGTTGAATTTCTCTCTTTTTTCATTTCCAACTATTAGTTTACACACACACACACACTCTCTCTATATATATATCGTGTTCATATTTTCAGTCGTTCATAAAAGACTTTTTATTCATCCACTCGAGTTCAAATACCTTTTTTTAAACTCGTAGTGGATGACACTCGATATTAATACAGTTATTTTTCACATATTAATTCATTCATTAAATTTAATTAATTTTCAACACTTTAAATAGAGTTTTAGCAATTTGTAATGAAAATTGAAATCAACAGGCTGTAGCTCAATCGGTAAAATCTAAAGATTTCAGTATTTTTCACATGAAGGTGAAAAACGTGAGCTCGATTCTCGCGAAAATCAATCATTTTTTGATAAATTATTTATATTAATTGTAATTATAACTAAAATAACATTTTTCTTTGTTTCTTAATTTTTAGCAGTAGATTACATTGTTACTCTGAAAGCCTTATCATTTTGAATGTTTAATTACATGTTTATTCATGTCAATTTTGAAATTTACTTACAATTTAAATTGATTAAAAATTAAGCTAAATTTTACCTTTTTTTCGAGATTAAAACCGAAATATTATTGTACAAAAATGAATTTTGTGTTGTTATAAAATTAAAAAATTATGTTCATGACGATAATTTAATAGTCAAAGAAAATTTTTCTAAATTTTGATAGTTTTTAAGGTAATTTTTCATATCGTATTTTGAATACATATGTTACCTTCAAAGACCAAATTGATATTCCCCCGTGAATATCCGGATTCATACAATCGGTATTCGTCATTCACCAGAGAATACTGATATTCTCTTATTTAAGACTATTATTGATATGTATGCCGACGTCCTGGCTGAGGGGTAGAGCGTCTTCCCCAAGATTTGGGCGTCCTGGGTTCGAGTCCCGGTTCGGACATGGTTGTTCTTCATCTGTTCTGCCTATGAGATGTACGAAAATGCCCTCGTAAAAAGGGGCTGTACAAGCTAATGAGATGCTTGAGTAGCTAAGACGTAGACTCTAGACCCTAGTTGGCGCTACTTAAAACAAGAGACGCAACCTCGGCTTAAAATCGCTCACTGCGTCAGTGAGCTTGTTCATGGCATGTGCCATTAGAAACAACAACAACATTGATACATATTTACTTCATTTTCGAGAATGGTGTACACTGAACTAAATAGGCATAAGAGAAATAACAAAACAATGATTTTAAAAAACAGTTACGAGATTTTTGCAATTTTATTTTTAAAGAGAAAAATGTTGTTACATGATGTTTATGAAAGTTTATGAAATTATATCTAATCATTAAAATTTGTTGTCTCACTTCTATTAATATTAGAAAAGGTATTTTCATTCAATATGATTGTTAGGAAAAATATCAAAAATTGAGGACTGGAACTCTTTCATTTCAGTTGAATCGGTAGAGAATTTCCTATTAGGCAATGATATGGATCGCCTTACTGACAGAGGCTGAGGGCACTTAATTATATTAAGAATATGTCGCGAAATAAGTAAATTTGTGAATAATAACATTTTATAATAAGTGACGTGACAATTTAACTGGCATTTTATTTTTAATTATAAAGTGAACAGTATGACGTCTTTATTAGCATTTTATAATTGGATAGGTCTATTTAATCACTTTCGTGCAATTTTTGAAATATTTTGCAGTTATTATTTTATTTTTGAAAATGTATTTTCCGAACTCAAGGACGAACTCTAAAACGCAGACATTCTTCAAAATCTGGAGTCCGACTTTCTATACTATACTTTCTACTATATTTTTCTATACTATAATTTCTGCTATTCTTGATTCTAATACACTATTATTTCTACTATTTCATTTTATTATACTTTTCTATACAATACTTTCTAATATTCTTTATTCTACTATATTATTATTTCTGCTATTCTTTATTCTACTAAATAGTTATTTCTTTTATTCTTTACTCTGCTATACTATTATTTCTACTATTCTTTCTTCTACTATATTATTATCTCTGCTATTATTTATTCTACTATATAATTATTTCTTCTATTCTTTACTCTGCTATACTATTATTTCTACTATCCAATTCTACTATATTTTCTATACTATACTGTCTACTATTCTCTATTTTTCTCTACTATAATATTATTTCTACTATTCTATTCTACTGTTCTTTCTACTATTCTTTATTCTACTATACTATTATTTCTACTATTCTTTATTCTACAATACTATTATTTCTACTATTCTAATCTACTATTCTTTATTCTAATATTTTATTCTACTATACTATTATTTCTACTATTCTAATTTACTATTCTTTATTATACTATTCTATTCTACTATTATTTCTACTATTCTGCTCTACTATTCTTTATTCTACTATACTATTATTTCTGCTATTCTATTCTACTATACTTTCAACTATTTTTCTATACTATAAATTTGATTAATGTACTTTATATATGCCATGAACACGAGAAAGTAAAAACTGACCTAAAATAAAAAATAAAGTATTAGTAAGTAAAAAATTCTTTAAAATGTGAAACTAAACTGGCCACTGATATTTCACCAAAACATTAAAATAGAGACCTAATCATGTACACTGTCTAGCTCCACAAAATATCTGATTAAAGACTTCAAAGTGAGCTATGCATTCCCCACGTCTGACCCGAAGAACATTATTCAGAAAAAAGCGCCGATATTCCCATCAATATGAGGGACAGAGTCAACAGAGAGCTCCAACGCTGCCTCTTCCGGCCGGTCAAAACTGGACAGGTCTCATGACTCGGGAAATTGGATGATTTATCGGATGCATCTTCCCAACCTTGAACCGGAAACATTCCACGCACGAGATCCGTTCAGAACTGGAACGTGCGGTCGCCATCTTGAATGGCCAAAAATAACGCGAAAATTTCAGCCACTTGTCTCGACAGAAGAGGCGAGAAAGCTTATTTTGTCCATACAAGCGAACTCTTTCATCGGTCTCGAGAGCCCTGTTTCTGTTTGATCGGAGAGACTAATAGATCTCTTAAGCGCCGAGTTCATTATAAGGATTTGTTGTTCTGTATGAAAACAATTTGATATTTATTATTTGTTGGGGATTCCACGTGAATTTGAGAAGGACACAATGAAACACAAATTTGAAATAAAAATAACTGAAAATAAAATCTAATATATTTTGAGTATCCATATATATTTAGAAACTGAAAATGAAAAGAGAAAATGATGAGTTAGACTATAAATATTTTGGCTTTCTTGTACAAAATATTAGACAAATTATTACAGTAATCACCCCAGTATCCGGCCAAATGTGGTGGAAAAGCAGATTGGGTGACAAAAATAAATAAATAATTAAAAATGAAAATGAAAATGAAATCTGCTATGCATATTTCAATGTATCATGTCAGAACATCATTTCTTGAACGGCCAAGCACCACGTGCTCGTGCGAGTTAAATTATATTTCTATTCATTTTAATTGTTTCTTTGAATGAGTCACTTTAGTAATGCAAAGGACCGGTATGGCCTGGTTGGTAGAGCGTTGGACTCGTACTCCTTAGGTTACAAGTTCGAAGCTCCCCGGCCAAAAGAATCCCCGAGCGTGTGGCGATTGGCGCTCGTTAAATCTGTTCGTGGTCGCAAAGTCCTCCATATCGAGAGTAATATCACTGGGGGTATTGGGCCAGGGGTGATCATTCCCTGTTCCAGGTCTAAATTACGATCTGAGATGAATGAATGAATATGCATGTAGTCCGCCCCCTAAAAAGGGTTGTAACGTGTGTAGCTAAGTCGTACTCTTGGCCCTAGATGACGCTACTTGTAAAACAAGAGATGTATATTTCCGGCTTAAAATCTGCTGATGTATCAGCGGGGCTTGTCCATGGCAAGTGCTATAAGTAACAACAACAACAGTAATGCAAACGATCCAAAAAATTTTTGTCTCGTATTTATTCTTTAAAAAAATATCCCATTTTATATTTATTTTCTTTCGTTTAATCACGTGCTCAAAATGACATTTTTTCTTGGTTTTATGGTGCGTAGTCATTAACTTTTTTTTGAATCAGAGTTTTTGTAAATGCAGTTGCAAACACGTAATTAAAAGCTGATTTTTTTTAGAGGCTCGTGCAAATAATAAATTTTTTATTTTTCGCCTACGGATTTTTGTTGACGCCACAAAACCTCATTCTTAAAAACAACATCATGTTCTGACATGATACAAAAAAGGGCTGAATAGGCCGGAATTCTATGCACACATTTCTTTGCCCACCAATACCAAAAAAGGAAGATTTTATACCAAAACTCATTGTTATAATATATATTTTCTCATTTCTTATTATTCTAAGACCTCCCTTTATCTCATGCCGCATAAAATGGGAACGTGGCCGTAGGGCCGGTCATTTTGCGGAAGCGGCGGTTGCTATGCACTAGGCCCGGTGACTGCGGGGGGGGGGGGGGCTCACCATCAAAATTTTTTTAATTCCGAATTAGTTGACGATGAAGTTATAAAAAACTTGGAACAGGAATTTAGTTGTTATTTTTATAACTCTGTAATTGATACTGTTATTGTACAAATAGAGGATAGATTTAAAACGATACCAAATATTATTTCTGATTTAAAATAATGACTTGTATAAAATTTTTATAAAAACATGAATCAGAGAAATGCTTTAAAAACTTTGTAAAATTTTATAACAAAGCTGTAAATGAACACCTAATCCAGAAAATTCCGTTGCTACGGGATTTGATTTTGAATGAAAGAGATGCAAATAACACAGAAGACATATTGAAATTCATACTACATAATAATTATAATGAGTTATTTCTAAATCTATTTAACTGTGTTAAAACTTTTCTTTACGCAGCTTGCCAATTACTATAACAAGTGCTGAGGGTTCTTTCATCAAATTAAAATTAATGAAGAATAAGCATGTGTCCATGACGCTTGAATGCACATGCTATATTGAGCATCGAAAAAGAAATATGCAAGATATTTTAATTTTTCTTAAGTAAGGGATAATTAATGTATTAGTAAAAACAAAATCACGCATTAAATAAGTATTGTTACGAGCAGGCGAGTGCCGTGCAGGGCATCGAGGTTGGTGGCGTTTCCCAAGGAGCTTCGCGTCACCCGGGTTGGTTTGGCGAAAGGAATAGTCAGGTATCCTCTGGACCTTTCACGAAACCTCACGCGGGCACGCTCGGCTGTGTAAGGGATGGGTTGCCGTAGGATGGGGGTGAAGTGAGCGAGTGAGTTTAGTTCCTCTCAAAGCGTTTCGCTGGACTAGCGGATTAATTTTCTCGCTTGTTATTAGTGAGTTGTGTTTACGTTTGCTGTTAACGTTGTGTTATTGAGCTAGCTGTGACTTACTGTTTGCTGTGCTATACGGTAGCTGTTTTTCAGTTTGTGTTTATTGTGCGTAAGACGTGCATTTACGCTGTAAGTGACTATTAACTGGTGGATTGTTTTTAGCTGAAGTTTTACTTTATCAAGTCATCCTGTATATACCTGTAAATAGCTTTAAATAAATTTGTTTGTGCTGTGCTCAAGTAAAGTCCATTCAATCCGAACCCCCTACGCTAAAAACGTAACAGTATGCATTAAAAATATGTCTTCGATTTTTGCTTTTCTTCGCAACAAATTAGGGCCCCAAATGGCAAATGGCCCTATACCCCTTGCCCCTTCGTAGAGAAGCCCGTCTCTCCATGACCGCTGTCCGATGAATCATGGAAGCTACTGTCAGTAACATATCGATTTAAACTGTAAAGTTCTATATATTCGCAAAAATCTGGAATTCTAATTTTGTCAATTACAATACTTTCTCTGTACTCCGTACACGAGGAAGTAAAAAATGGGAATGGATTTTACTCTTGAAAGTTCATCAAAACAAAGTAGATTGTAGCAACAGTCGTGGGCGTCTCTTTACAGTGTTAATAACGATTCCGCAGATAAAAACTTTCAACTCATTCAATCTATCTTATCGCCATCTTTTTAGCGGCTTTCAAGTGGACTCTGTTTTATGTGCACGTAAACAAGCGAATTCTGTTTTGTTGTGGCTACACCGATGCGGGACGGGTGACGTCACAAAGGCACGAGAGAGGAAATGATGACCAAGCGATATGGACATGAGTGATCAACGTGTGGTTAACTCGCCATCTGATCTGATCTGATTCTGATTATGTATATCTTTCCCCTTTTCGAGTGAACTTTGCTTTCTTCACGAATGGGTACAATGAATTTCTGTAGTGCACAACCTTTAAATTTTGAATTCTTGCTTTAAAACTATAGTCTGTATCTCTTTTTTTTTTACTTTCTTGTACGCGAAGTATAGAGAAATTGAAGTATCAAAAAATTCGAATTCAAGAATTTGACGAATTTCCAAGTTTTAGGTTTCCTTTAGTTCGAAAAACAAATTTTTGGAAAATGCGTGTCTGTCTGTCAGCGACAAAAATAACTAAAAAATACTTTGAACTAAACGGTGAAATATTGCATATGATATTTAACCCAAATTTCTTGAGTTCTGTTAAATTTTGTACGAAGTTCATTTAAAGGAAATCCGTCTTTTTCTGACTGTTTGATTAAAAGTTAAAACGATTATTATTAAACGTAGAGAACTACATAAATAAAATTCAGAACACAGATATACCGGTACATTTTTGTTAGCCGGGAGTAAGCGAAAAATCGCCAAATAATGTAGAATTTCGCCAAATTTCTTAGGCGATTTTTCATTTGCAGTTGGCTAATGAAAAAGTACCGGTTTAACATCTGTAGTGCCAAACACCTGCCAAAGTTTGAGCCAAAACCAACTGGTATGTTCCATGAAGCCCTCCCTGAGTAAAATCTGCTCAGAGGAAGTCCATCTGTCCAGATACCGATTAAAAGTTGACACGATTATTATAAAATGAAGAGAGCAACATAGATAAAATTCAGGACACATGCTTTAAAATCTGTAGTGTAGTTACTTGTCAAATTTTGAGCCAAATCCAACTGATCTATTCAGAAAAGCTTTCTCTGAGTAAAATCTTTTCCGAGGAAGTCCATCTGTACAACTATTCGAATATAAGTTAATATGATTATTATAAAATGAAGAGAGCTACATAGATAAAATTCAGAAAACGGATTTAAAATCTGTAATGTATACAACTATCAAATTTTGAGCCAAAGTCAATAGGTCTGCTCAGTAAATCTGTCTCTGAGTAAAATCTACTCGAAAGAAGTCCATCTGTCAAGTTATTTGATTAAAAGTCAACACGATTATTATAAAATGAAGAGAGAGATAAATAAAATACTGTGCACAGATTTAACATCTATAGTTTAGACCCCTGTCAAATTTTGAACCAATTCCAACAAATATTTAATCGTCTGTCGGACTACTTTCAGAAACATATGAACTCTTTCATTTGTCGCGAGTGAAGGTCGCTATACGAACCTGCGACGCTAGGGCCGGTAGCCGCGTAACATAGCCACTGTACCAAAAGTCTACTTCGGTATCGTAGATGTTATATGGCTTATAAGACTAGCACCGCAGTACTCTCCCGCCAGTGAGTCGGACGAGAGACGAACGATTTCTGAAAGCGCCAAGCGTATGGCGAGCGTGTGAGTTCGTTGGTGCGTCGAGTGAACAACGGCTTTGCTGCGTCTAGTAAGAGACGGTTTTGTTGCGTCGAGTGAGTGACGACTTTGATGCGTTGAGTTAGTGACGGCTTCGTATTTGGTTGCCGAGTCGAGTGTGACGACTTTGTTTGCTCGTAGATGGTGCCACGGCAGATCAGAAAGGTTAAGATTGTCAAGGTCACCAATGTCGCGAGTGAAGGTCGTGGTACGAACCTGCGACGCTAGGGCCTGTAGCCGCGTAACATAGCCACTACACCAAAAGTCGACTTCGGTATGTAGATGTTGTGTTCGGTTTCGTAGATGAATAATGCAGTGACTTAAATACATCAAATTTCGTATTAAAATCCTTGACTACAAATGGAGTTTAGTGTAAAATTTTGATTTCAGTCGGTCTAAAGCACGAATTATATTCTCGGATACTATTAACGTATACCAGGAATTAATAGCCAAAATGACACGATGGCTTCAGTAAAAGTGTTTTCAAGCCAAAAGTTAATATTTCGTAACTATTATATGCTATGTAAGAGTTTTTTTGGTTTAACACCTTTAAAAAATATGATTAAGTTTTAGGGAGATCACTCCCATTGGCTTATCTTAAAGAATTGAAGTAAAACTATAAATAATTGATATAGATTAAAATTGTAAGAAATTTGTTATGATATAATAAGATTTTTATAGAATCAACATGGACATTATAAAGTATGAAACTTTTGATTTTTGAACTAAAATTTTTAAAATTAGCTCTAAAAAACAAGGAATTAAATTTTCTGTTCAATATTTAAAATATTTCATTTATATTTTGAAGAAAAACAAAATTCAAAGTCATTGTGGAGGTGTTGCAATTCTAAAAGTATTATCAAACACTAGTCTTTCAATAATTGAAAAACAAAGATTCAAATGGAAATACAAAGTATTATGCATTTACTGAATATGACTTTTGCACAGTATTAGAACATGATGATAAATATAAATTTTATTTCAGATTTTAAATTTTGCTTTTGAAGAAACCCTCTTTATTTATTGTTTATTCTCGGGTTGGTCCTTTCGTCAAAAAAAAAGAAAGAAAAAAGTTGAGAAGAAGGAAGAAAGAAGAAAATGCTTATATTTGACAGTAAGAGCACTCGAAATTCACAGAATTACACTCATAGCCATGAATTAGTCTGAGTAACGTGGAAATCGAACACCAAAATGCATATATAACCGTAAAATGACTACACGCATCTTCAAAAATCATATACAATTTGAAGTAAGCCGCCAGATGATACCGATACTTCTTCGCAATGTCGAAAGTGTAAGTGAGTGATGTATAGCAGTTCTTTAAGTGCAATATACGCCTAGTTATGACACAAAGGACACATTTGCATATTTTTTAAATGGTAGAATTATCGGCCGTCCAGAATGTGGGCGTACCCTGCTGGAAGTATCCGAGGAACTTGGAATCTTCCAGAGGTTCATCTCCAGGCTTTGGCAACGATTCCAAGATGAGGGGTAAGGTAAGTAGACGTTACAGCTCAGATCATTCCCGAGTTGCAACACCGAAGGAGGAACGGTATTTGGCAGTTACTGCCAAAAGAAACGGATGTAGCACAGTACCAGGCCTGTATCGTCAGCTCTCTTCAACCACTGATACGACAGTGTCAAGGCAGACCATGTACAGAAGCTTAGAGCATATTGGAATATATGCTCGTAGGCCTGTGAGATGTGTTCCACTTACTGCAACTCACTGCCGCCTGAGGTTAGCCTGGAGTACAGAGCATGCTTCGCAGACACAGCAACAATCAGCTGGTGTGATGATTTTCGATGAGTCCAGGTTTAGCTTGCTGCCTGATTCTCGCCTGACTTTCATATGGAGAATGTCAAGTAGCCATTGTCGACAAGAGAACACCACTGAACGACACCGTTACGGTGAAGCAGGATTGTTCGTTTGGGGTGTAATTTTTCTGGGTCCCAGAGCTGACTTGCATGTTCTATTTGGAACAATGACAGACCAAATCTATCGGGACGTCATTCTGTAGCAACTTGTATGTTTGTTTTGGGGCGCCATTGGCCCAGAATTCATATTTATAGATGACAACGCCATCCATAAACATTGTAAATGAATGCCTTCTATCGACGGATTCCATCCGTTTGGACTGACCAGCACTGTCACCGAACTTGAATCCAGTGAAGCATGTGTGGGACATGCATGGCCGACTAGTTGCAGCCTTTCAAACCCCTTCTGCATGTCTACAGGAGAATTGGGTAGCATTGCTTGATGAATGGTGCAATGTTCTCTTTGGTCATAATGATAATTTGATACTTTGATAATTTGATGATGCATTGCATCATCTGGGTGACATACTATGCATCAACCATTTTACCAACCAAGTAATATTGGTTTTTGTAATTTGTTCCAGGGAGAAAAAAAATAGTAATTCTTATAAATGATATCAAATGTATAGCACATTTTTTTTAACCTTTTGTTTGATAAATAGGCTTTACACATAAGTCACGTTTGTTTTACTTCTGAATTTTTCTTTTTTCTGAACCTGCATTATCTTTAATTTATGCACATTGTGAAGAAATTATAATAACAACCCTTAGACGTAGAAAAGCACTAGTCTCGAACAGTATAACTTAAATATCAGCAATTTTCGATATCGGAAACA
Organism: Argiope argentata; assembly: GCA_026289955.1. NCBI lineage: Eukaryota > Metazoa > Arthropoda > Arachnida > Araneae > Araneidae > Argiope > Argiope argentata. The sequence goes on from JAOUZG010041912.1 coordinate 2,267,898, forward strand.
TCTCTATTTCATTAAACACTGATAAAAACTGATAACTGATTTCATTAAACACTGATAAAAAATCGATAGTTGATTTGATATGACAATTTGATATCATCGATTAAACTAGCAGCTATTAATTTGTGGGAATAACGAAAAATTGTAAGCATTAGTATAGATATAAAATATTTCATGGAACCCTAATATTCCTTTTTTACAGATGGCACTCCTTCAAGGTGAGGACAGGCAGCATGACCTGAGAGCTTTTCTTTTCGAAGGAAATGCGCAGAAGGTGGCGATATGAGGAGTTGGACAAGGGATGGAGTTGGGTAGTGGTATTTGCGGCCTGCTTTGTCAGTTTCGTCTTGGATGGAATCTTTCGAGCGTCTCATGTTCTTTTGGTGCCGTTCGTCGAAGCATTTGGTGTCACCAAAGAAGAAGCGTCATGGCCTGTGGACGTATGTCTTGCAGCTCTCAGCTTGGCTGGTAATGTATACTTACTAGCTGCCTTTTACAAGTTGATTAATCAGGGGTATTGTTTTGGTACTTTTCCTTCAGGAGGCCGCAAATGTCGCCAATCGTGAACCAAACGCGAGCCGAGTCGCCAAGCTAAACGAATGACAAAACAGTCAACGAAATTCTATATTATTTGACGATTTTTCGCCATAAATTCATTTGGCGGTATTCTACATTGTTCGGCGATTTTTCGCTTGCACCCGGCTAACGGAAAAGTACTATTGTTTTATTTAATTCAATTAGGTTTAGCTTGTTCTTGATGATTCCACCAATAATATTTAAGTATTAGATAATAGTCATAACCATAATAACTATTTTAATGACCATAAATTTTTTATACTTCTGTTAATAAAAACTTTTTAAAGGAGACGTCAAGTTTATTTTACTTCTAACTCCTGCAATACCGTAACTTCACTTTCATATTTGTCACGTGATCAACACAGGTATTAAACAGAACCTTTTCCCTTGGTTTTCAATAATGGGGAAAAAATCACGCAATTATTTGTTCGATGTAACAATGACTTGAACAATTTATTGCAGAAAATTGTATTAGTCATAAAACATTTTAATTCTTCCCCAAAACTTTCTCGCATTCTCTCTAATAGAGATATTATTTCAGAGAGCATCTTGCTTAGCATTGACTTGTTATAATTAAGAAATATTAACTTTTGACGTCAATTTATCAATTTTACTGAAACTATCGTGTCCTTTTTAGAGGAATTTTTTGGAATTTTACTTATTGGCATGTGGTTAATATCAACCGAAAATGCAATCAATTTTTATGCAAGTTTTTTTTCAACTTATGAAAACCGGAATCTGACGCAAAACTACAATTACGGTCATAGAATTTCACACCAAATTCGATTTACGTCTCATTGCAATTCCATGCTTCTGAAAGTACAAACTGACTGATGGTCAGTTCTATAAATTCTCTAAATTTGAAAGGTACTAAACCCACAAAAATCCCCGGAAATTGAAGTTATCTTCCGGGGAGACAACGATTTCCGGGGATTTTTGGATCACGAGGAGTCAGTATTTTTGGACGAAGACCCCTCGCAGAAAAAAATCCCTTGTTTGAATTCCTGCCTGAGGGTGACCCTTGAGAAAGTTTTCAGGACGGATTCGTCTTTTCTTTTTTAAAAAAATCTTTTTTTATTCCTTTTGCTTATATTAACTTACTATTTATTGCTAATTTTGTTAAGTTTATTTGTGTTTTATAAGTAGCATCATTAGCACTTTCTGAATTGAATGCACTTATCATTAGTGGGATTCAGAATTAATTATGTTTAATAAATTTCAGAAAGATAGCATTTTTGATTAATAATATTGTTAAATGAATTTAAGCAGATTGATAACTGTACTTTTGCATAAGTTTGCCTAGATTGATTAATGCATCGACTTGAAATGAGAAAACAAATCTCCTCAATTTTTGACTAACAACAACTTTTTGACTCTCCCCACACTTACTCAGCTGCTTGTGTTTCCTGGTTCCTATTTTGACAACCCACTCTCGAATACCACGTGATCTTCTCGCCCCCGATTCTATATGGCAAGCAGTATATATATATATATATATATATATATATATATATATATATATATATTGCCACAAGCCATTTCTTTTATTTAAAAAATGTTTGCAATGAAAATTGTCAGAAATTGTCAAGTGAACTGAAAACATCAGCATGACATCGAATTCAGACGCTCACGTTAAAGACGACTGATGATATACCTCATGGTTGTGTAGAGAAATGAAAACAATGAAATTGGTTTGGATTTCTCTACGGTAACGAATAACATTGTGACAAATTTCACCTAAAATTAAATTTAAAAATTTACTTTAAAAGTATGAAAATGCGGGGAAATATACAATTGGTTTTATATATATGACATTTTTTTTAATGTAAGATTATGTGAAAAATTATGCGGTAATTTTATTACCGCATGCTTCAATTACTAGGAAAAATGGCTACACTTTAGTCAGTTTCTAATGAATGTTTAACTATTCCTGCTCTCTGAATGGTTAACAGTATTCCTAATCTTATCTGATATAATAATTCTTTGAAATTTGGTTATTTTCAAAATAACTGGATTTAAAATAAAATACCAGTTCCATATTTTATTAGTAGATGGCGGCACCAAAGGCACAAAATTCGTCTAATTGAAGTTCTTGTCTGCGAATAAGTAGAGAAATAGTAGAGTTTTTTTTTTTTTTCAGTATAAAATGAAAGAGTGTTTCAGCATCTCAGTCCTTTCATATTCAACCGGAAATTACTGCAATTTATATGATAACAAAAATATTTAGGCCATTTTCTGTTTTAAATTAATATTTTAAAAATATTATTTCAAAAAAATAGATGGCTCAGAATACTTTAAACCAACTATTGTTTTAAGAATTCTGTAAAATTATTCATTTTTCATAAATTTTGTAATATTTTTTGATAGCTTCGTTTCTTTAAAATCCCATACTTAAAAAAAATTGCAACGCTTTATTACGGAAATTCGCTGAATACTTTTAAAAAAAATGTTTACTATCGTTAGCACATTTTATCTAAAGCAATGTCTTCTTTTTTTCATATTTTCTTTATCTACCGATTTCTCCTGTTGTATACAAAATTTGCTATCTCTCTGCTGTTATTTTTTTTCTATGGATAAAGTTCTTTCAAAGAATTCTAAATTTTTAATTTGATATATTAAATTTTCCAATAATTAATAATTTAAATAACATTAGGATCTTCACTATTAATTTTTTCGTAATAATATCTCAAATTAAAATATTAGGATTTCTCTATTAATAAATAGTTCCATTGATATATTCCTAATTCCGCAGATTAGACGATTGTTAAGCCAAGAAGAAGCTTAAAGCCGGCCAATTACAAAAACTTATATTTTCAGTTGTGAAATAAATAAGTTTGTAAAAATTTAACAAAAAAATATGTTTGCTGATATTAACCCTTTACCAAGTATCAATAGTTGATTTTCCATCTGCTTCATTGCGTTTTCTTGGTAGAATAAACTTGAGCATGGCGTATAGTGTATACTTCAATAACAAGACTTCATGGTAAATGAAAAACAAATATATTTATTATTAAAACACAAGTAATATATTTGAAAAAGAATACTTGAAAATCAAGAATATATACTTGAATTTCTGTTGAATGAGCTAAAAGATTTAAACATTAAATTAGCTTGAAATTATTTTATGCTTCAGAGAAAGGCAAATAAATTTAGAAAATAAAACTCTTTTGCTGTCATTGCAAAATCCATAAAACATTTCTAATTAAGAGAAGAAATTTAGAGTATTTTCTTTGGCTTCAAAAATTGGGATTATTAAGTACCTGGAAAGACATTGCCTGGAATAATTCGAAATTCTTATGTGGAAACCTATTCTGATGAAGAGAAGACTAAAAAACTACTCATCAAAGTAATGCCTTTTCTTAAAAAAGCCATTCAAAAATCAATTAATGAGTTTCTTGAAGACCCAGAAGAAAGACTTGCAAATCCAAAAACAGGCTAAACCCGAGTTGTTTTTTGGAAATATTGAATTTGTAAATCGGTTTTTGTGTAAGCCCTAGTTTTTGAGTAATCACGTTCACGTGTAAATCAACATACAGGTCGACTGGTTGTCAGCCATTTGTCGGATTTACTTCAAAATTTGAATGGACTGCTTTTTTGGATGGGAAGACAATTTATGAAATTTTATTTATTGTTACGTTTTTAGCGTAGCGGGTTCGGATTGAATGGACTTTACCTTAGGACAACACAAACAAATATATTTACAGCTATTTACAGGAAAACTTCAGATAAACACAAACCAACAGTCAACAATCGCTTACTGCGTAAATGCAAACCTTACGCACAATAAACACAGGCTGCAAAACATCTATCGTATAGCACAGCAAACAGTAAATCACAGTGAGCTCAATAACACAACGTTAACAGCAAACGTAAACACAGCTCACTAATAACAAGCAGGAAAAGTAATCAGCTGGCTACAACGAGTCGCTTCTCTTCCGAGAGGACTACCAAACTACGGCTACCCTTCCCTCATATAGCCAAACGAGCGAGCGCCCGAGAGCAACGCAATGCACCGTGAAAGATATGGGGGCTACCAGAATATTCCCATCGCCAAATCAACTCGGCTGCGCACGAAGCTCCTCGTCAAACGTCGCCAACAATTTCTCATTCGGTTAGCTTCCGCGGCACTTTCACACTTGTAACAGTATTTAACCCCTTAATCTTTTAATTTTGAAATGCGCTTTCACAATTTGTATACTATGACACAATGGGCAACAGTAGACAAAATGTCATGTTTTTGTAGTTGTGGCATTTATTCATAGTTGGATTGACAATTTCTCTGTAAATCGATTTCTTTTTCCTAACTTCGGCAGGAAGCTACAGATTGGAGCAAAGTTCACATAGAAAAGTTACTTCGTGTATAATGTTTTTGAGTTTTGTTCGGTTACATATTCATAGACAGAAGTATTTCTGAGAAACTGGTTCCTCGCGTTCAGGGAGAGCTGAAACGAGGGCATTCTTCCTAATATTGACTTGCTACTTACTTTTTGAGGATTCCAATACATTTTCTTAGCAATCTTTATCCACAAGAAAGTGAAACCTCAAAAATGAATCACTACAATTACTCATAACTTGTGACTCTTTGCCTCTGTCTACTTGTTACTGGACAGTTCCCAAAATAACATATGGTTACTCGCCTTGCACGCGTCGTGGTATCATTCAGTTTTGTAAATACTTATATGTTCAACTACTGGGAGAGGTTTTCCTAAAACTTTCTCGGATACACTTTAATAAAAGTGTTATTCCAGAGAACGTTAGCATTGGCGTAAAATAGTTGCAAAATATTAACCTTTGGCATGAATTTGGCATTTTTACTATCGTGTCGTTCTTGGAAAGTTATATGACGATTAATCCTTGGCAATTGTCAATAGTATTCGAAAATTGAATTTGTGTTTTAGAGGCATGCTTCCCAATATGCTGAAACAAATCTTTGTAATCACAAAATCACGTATCAGATTTCATTTTTCTCAAAATGCGATAGTAATCTAAATATTTTGTGCGAAAACTTTATCACATTTCGTTCGTTAAACTCAAAGCAGTTATCTTTATTATAAACAGACTGACAAATCTATATTTTATAAAAATGTGTTTTTCGAACTCTTAGAGGTCTAAAAAACGATAAAATATCGATAAAAGTCTGAACTTTGAATTATTTTTTTTGACAATTGCCATACGATTTTCATTATTAAGTATGCGAAAAACTAAAATAATATAAATATTATTCCTTATTCTTAATGTTGTAGATAATTAATTAAATGTATTTCAGATTGGGAGGAGCATATTTTACATCTATTTAAAATATCAAGCAAAAGTTTTTACATGAGTTATAAATAATTAATTAAAATGTCTAAACTTTTTCACATAATACATAGTTATATCGATATTTTTTTCTTATCTCTTTTAGAAAAGATAATTTCTTGAACGAATTTTTGGAACGAAATCTTTTTCTTTGGATCCTTTCTTTTAAACACTTAGGTTCTATTTTACATTTTTGCATCTTCACAAATTCAGTATTATCATTGAATCTGTTATCTTGAGAAATCCTCTACAATTAGATTTGCTACGTATGTTAAATCCCTTTCGATTTTCTAAACCATTAAATAATATTATTGATAATCACACATTTGTGATATTGATAGTGCCACATCAATAATTTATTTCATGCTTTAAATAATTTTTATAGCCTCAGTAACACATTTAAAGGAATTAAATTGTTTCATTTTAATGTACTTTTAACCATTAAAGTTCATAATTTAATTATTTCATACTTCTTTATTTCAAGAAATATTCTAAATCGAAGTCTGTAGTTTAATTAATAATCCCAAACTATATTTAATTATTCTGAATAAAGCAATGACAGTTAGAGTATGAAACAAGCAATTTTGCAGAATTAAGCAGTACATATAAAATATTATTTTTGTTAAAGCACAATAAAATCATTCTTTAACTACACTAGATTACTAAGACAGACTATTAAAATGCTCAGAATGTTTTTTGGAACACGTCTGCCTGTCTTTCTGTGACAAATATAACTGAAAAATACTTTGTGCTAGATGGATAAAGCTTGGAGTATAATCTTCACACTATATTTGCCGATTTATATTGAATTTTGAGCAAAATTTGTTCAGAGGAAGTCTATCTGTCATTCTGTTTGATTATAATTAAACAAAATGACTCTAAAGCGAAGAAAACTAGATAGATAAATTTCGGTTCAGATAATTAACCCCTATCGTATAGACATTTTTTAAGCCAAATTTAACAAGTGGTTGACTGTCTGTCTGTCTGTTCTTTCAGAAACATGTAACTGGTATTCAATGACTTCTGTATATCAAATTTGGCCTGGTATTTCATGATTACAATTGTAGTTTTATACCAAATATTTATTTCAATTGCTTGAGAAAAATGCGTCAAAGACACAAATTTGATTTTAGAATACTATTAATCGAAAGCCAGGAATTAATCGCCAAATATCTCGCCAAGGATGACATGATAGATTTAGTAAAATTACTAAACTAATCCCAAAATTTTATCTGGCATAAGAATTTTATTAAAGTGTATGTGAGAAAGTTCTCTTTTTTGGGGAGGGGGATCACTCACGCTGGTTTTCATTATAAAATAAAGAGCTAAATTATGGACATTAGAAATGAAATAATGAAGCAAAAAATTACTCTCTGTATCATATATCTTCCACTAAATACACGTTCATTCCTTAGGTCCGTTCGCCGGTATGCTGGGGCAGCATTTCGGGGTACGGCCGGTCGTCATGGCTGGCTCCGTGATAGGGGCCGTCGGGCTCGGCCTCTGCTTCTTCTCCCTCTCGTTCAACATCGTCATCTGCCTCTTCGGAGTCGTATTTGGTAAGTCACCATTCAGACGGGCTCGTGACGTCACCGAAAGACATTGTCTGCGTCACAGAAATTGTTCATTCTATTTTAGGTTTCAACTAGGCATGAGAATGGGAATTTTAAATTCACACACATAATTTTCGAAAAAGCTCACTGTTTTTATTAGGAATTATAAATATTTTAAGGTTTGTGATTACTCCCAGATTGAAACTTTTGAACTGTAATCAGATGACGAGGACGACACCTGAGCTGGCATCCCCTTCTCCACACCACACCAGGGAGAGGACGTTTGTCCCTGACGGATTTAATATGTAACAAACAACCTTACATGAAGGTTCTTCAGTGGAATCGGTTCTCGAAACTGAAGCCCTACGGTTGACGAGGCGAGGCCTTATCACCAGACCACCAAGGCCCCAACTTACGTTCTATAGTTTTCGTGTAACATAAATTGAATGAACATCTATAAAAACTGTCAGTTCAGAATAATTTTAAAATTAAGAAATATATAATAATAACCTAATTTGAATTTTAATTAATTTCTAAATTTTTACCTCAATTCAACTCATTTTAACTCCATTCTAAAATATTCTCTTATTTCCTGAAACAACTCCACTTTTTTATTAATTATTTCTATATTCGCTTATACAACTACTGATCTCAGCATTTTCTTATACTCCGATGGAAGAAATAAAAATCCTTAATTCTTACAACATTCTTTTAAATGTTGCTCCCTTTCCAAAGTCTACATGTGTCAAAAAAATTCCTTATCAAAATCTCATAATAAAATCACCGAGGGGAAACATTTCTGTCTCTTTTGATTTTGATTTTGTGTCGAGATGTAGAACAAAATTCGAATGGATTTATATCAAAATTCATTTCATGTTTCCGCCAAATATCAACTTTTTAACGTATATACCTACCATAATTATATGGTTTAGAATTATTCTTATTAATTAGATTTAAAACAATAAAAATAATGTTAATAAAATAATTATTATTTTCAAATTTTAATATTCTTATTAATATAAAAATAAATAAATGTATTTGTCTCATGTTTCAAGTTATATAAACTCTTTCTATTTCAAGTTAGAAGACAGTAAAAATATTATGTCTTCCCCCTAATATATGTTTGACGACTCAGACCATTTTTTTTTCATGAAAATTTTCCTTTCCTAAATCATATCTTAGTCTACATTAGATCAACTAAGCAATTCAAATTACTGGATTTACCAAAAAAATTCCATCTTTTTTATATATGGTATCGCTTACTTTTTTCTAATTGGTCACAGTAAGATTTATCTATTTCCCGCCTACAGATAATCCCTTATGGAATTTACAAAGGGATGTTCGTGAGCTACGTAAAGCTGGCTGCGCAGTAGACGAGATTCCAGTTAGACTTTAAGTGTTGTGTGTGTTGTTTCGTATCGCGTGTTTAATATTAATAATGTTAAAAATTTTGTAAATAAATAATTTTGGTGATAATGATTGGTATTTCTGTTCGTGCCCAGTGTGGAAACTTTACTATCACCTTGACCGATCTACTTTGATCTCTTTTTTTAACTTCTTTATATCATCTATACGGGCGACTTAACTATCTCAATAAATTCTCTCTCTCTCTCTCTCTCTCTCTCTCTCTCTCTTTCTGTCTCTCTCTCTCTCTCTCTCTCTCTCTCTCTGTGTGTGTGTGTGTGTGTGTGTAATGTAATGTAATATAACTAGGTTAAATATTTGTGGAATGTAATATAACTAGGTTAAATATTTATTACTAATAGATGAAATCGCTAATAAATTCAAAATGAAGTCTACAATTAGAATTTCTTTATACAATCGTCTTTATATAATTGAAATGTCTACTTCTTTTCATATATACAGTTTCTGCTGTTGTTACTCTATTGCATGAGCACTGAAGAATATTTCACCTTAATATTCCTTTTAGCTTTTCTAATAACTGTGTTAGCCAGACAGGAATACTTTCACATTATCCCTCTAGAGTTTATTATTGATGGCATATGATTGAACATCGAATATGTTATTTAGAACTGTGGATTACTTTACAGATTATTAATAATGACCCACAGTTCCCCACTAAACTCCAATACACACTCTCTGCGTCGAGACTCTCTACTTTCGTGCAATTGTTCCTCCTACTTCACTTCACATTTTTTGAGGATGGTTGGAACAATTCCGTGGTGGTTAGAGATCTGACCAGCTTTCATAACAGGAGTTGTCATAAATTCCCATTCTCACTTGATAAAGATTTAAGTCCTCGTATCAATAATACCTACTAGGACCTAAACTTTAGAATCTTAAAATCATCCTCCAGAATTTTTTCACAGCCTTAAAACTTTAGCTGAATGAACGGATATTAAACAGACGCATTAATGCAATTTTGATCAGAAAACTTTATCTTTTGCGATATTTATAGCATTGTTCATCACGAATCTACGAATTTGAACAGATATTGCGGTTGAAATTTTCATTTTCTTATCTCAGCGTATGTATATGATTATTCATGTGATTTACAGCACCAGTCTTTCCTCTGGTGACCACATTAGGAATTGATTGTTTTCATCGCAATAAAATTCTAAAAAAATATTCTTCACTTTTTTTTTCATTAGTTGCAATAGTTTTTAAATAATTCTGACAAACACTTCCTCTTTATTTATATTTATCCGGTAAAAACTCATTTTTGTTTATATCTGCCTTATTCTAAGATATATTTCGTAATTTTTATTTATTACATTGATAATAAAAATTTTAATAGAATGTATTATTTATTTCAAAGAATAAAACTTTTTTATCATGTCAGAACATGATCTCATTTTGGAAATGAGGTTTGTTGCTTCAACAAAACTCCGTAGGCGAAAAATTAAAAAAAAAACCGTTAACGAAAAATAAAACAATCCGTAGGCGAAAAATTGAAATTTTATTATCTGTACGAGTATCTCAAAAAATCAGCTTTTAATAACGCTTTGTCATTGCATTTACAAAAGCTTTGATTTAAAAAAATAAGTGAATGACTACAGCCAATAAAACGTAGAAAAATGTCATTTTGGGCACGTGATTGTATGAAATTAAATAAATGGGAAATGGAATATTTTTTTAAACAATCAATGCGAGACAAAGTTTTTTTGGATTGTTTGCATTACTAAAGTGACTCATTCATTGAAAAGATTAAAATGAATAAAAATATAATTTAACTTCCACGAGCACGTGGTGCATGGTCGTTCAAGAAATTATGTTCTGACATGATACGTTGAAATATGTATAGCAGATTTCATTTTAATCTTGTATTTATTTTTTTCCACAGGTATTGGCTATGGTCTCGTGTCTACGATGATGCCAGTCATCATCAACATCTATTTCTTCAAACTCAGAAGCACTGCCATGGGGATCTCCATTTCTGGCGCTTGCTTCGGTTCCGTCCTGCTCCCGGGCATCATGGAATTCCTCATCAACAACTACGAAGTTTCTGGTTGCCTTCTTCTGATGGGGGGCGTGGTTCTGAACGTCACCGTTGCGGGAGCCTTGATGAGACAGCAACCCTCTCCGAAGCAGAAAATTCAAAGGGAATGTCTCCCGCTTGTTGAAAAGAGTTCTCTCTCAATTAACTCTTATCCTTTGGCGCCCCCTGACAGAAAAAACAGTGCTTCTTTAAATAACTTTATTGACTCAGAGAAAGAATATGAAGGTGACCTGGATCCGAATTCGAATCCACAGCGAGAATTGCAGGCAGAACTCCTTCGAACGCTTCACAAGAGAATCGCCCTTCAGTCGCATACTGTCGAACCTTTTCAAGAAGAATCGTATGACAGTCTCGATACTTCCTTATCGTCTTTTTGTGGCCGAAAAGAAGGAATCCTGTACAAAGAAGACGATGATCTGCTGAAAGCCCAAAAGGAATTCGAGGATACGCTGAGTGACTTCCAGAGTGTTGTTGTGGACATAGAAGTCACCTCCAAAAGCGATGACGTGTTGAACAGGTTTGATCCGGATGAGGTAAAGACATCGGATCTAACTGATTCGTGCCCAGCTCGGCATAGTTTCAGTGTTTCATCCGCGAAACGGAAGCAACTGAGCAAGTTCAAATCGCCCATCCCCAGTGCCGGACCTCTGAAGAAGCATGCATTTATAGACTCCTCTGGAGACATAAGCACTTTTGATCTGTACACTGTCAGTGAAAACTCAAAAAAGGATACTAGAAAAGTGTCTGAAAGTCATTCCCTGCCTGCTTCCAATACTGACAGAATTTCCGGAAGCGGGGAAGATCTGATTCATCAGGACTTGGTGGATTCCTTACATCCTCGTGATCACAACAAGCCTTTCGGCATTGCCAGATCTCTCATCCTTGTCGCCACTTCTGCTGCATTTTATCTGACGACTGTCACAAGTGTTAGCTTCTATTTCCTATACCACGTGTTTGACAATATCATAGTGGATTATTCCGTGGATCATGGCATTCTAAAAGAAGACACTAAAGATGTTCTGCTGGTCTTCACCGCCTGCGACTTGTTCGGTCGCTTGTGTTTGGGGTGGATAACCGACAAGAGGTACCTGACGCGATCCCGTTTTGTGATGCTTACCATGACTGGCATAGGATTGATTTTTTTCAGTCTCCCTTTTGCGACTGATTACTGGAGTCTGATGGTGGTGTGTGGATGCTATGGGATCCTTTTAGGTTGCACGATAGTCATGTTTCCCATCCTCATTGCGGAATATTTAGGACTAGAAGTTCATGCTGTTGCCTATGGGTGTATGTGTTTCCCTAAAGCAATTATTTTCATTAATAGACCTTTCTTAATTGGTAAGTATGTCCATTTTGTTTCCAGAAATGAGATACAGTACACTTCTGAATATCCGACTTCCATACGATCTGGTCTAGTTTTCTTTTGTCGAAATTAAACGAGGAAGGCGAAATGTTGTATTGGCAACATTGTCAAGGCATTGAAAACGGGCCTCTCCTACGGTCTTTCTATGTGTCTTGTGCAAAATACGAGTTGTGACAAGGAAAGAGCTACACTCTTCTCGCTCTTCATTGCTTTATCAGTGTGTAGTAGACGCCTATTAAGGATTTTTTCAAGAATTAAAAGTTGCAAACTTTGACTCTAATGTTAGTATTACCTTTTTATATCTATGTAATCATTTATCAGTGGAAAATGAAATCAGTTTCAGTTCAGTTTTCTTAAGAATTAGACTCTACGATTTACGTTAATGTTTTATGTTTTCTGCTTTGAAGTTGAGAATTACAGAATTACGGCAATATCACTAAAGTATTGGAAGCAGGCCTTTTCTACGGTCTTTCTATATGTCGTCCTCAAAATACGGGATAGGAAAAGAGCAGCGTTCTGCTCGTTGTTATTGTTTCGTCAGTGTAAGGGATTTCAGTTGTTGCCGCTGTTTTTGAAAATAACTGCATAGTACATACAATATTCTGCGTAATTATTTATCAGTGAGAAATAAAATCAGTTTGGTTCAAAAGAATTAAGGCTACGATTAACATTAATGCTTTGTTTATGTTTCCTGCATTTTAGTTTGGCCTTAAAGAGTGTATGTTAAAATGTGAACAGTTTATATCCTTTGAATTACTTTTTCTTAATGACTCTTTGAAATGTGTAGTGCAGTACATAAACATGTATAAACTATCAATACAGAGCCTTCAATTTTAACTCGACACGTTACCGGCAACTGATTCTAAGATTCGCAGGATCAAGCCACCTTCGCATTCAACGTGCTTGAGATAATTGGAGGGTTTAGTATTCAATAAGAAATGAGAAAATACATATTATAAAAGTTGAACGTTGGTATAAAAACTTTGTCTTATGGTATTAGTTAGAAAAAAATGTTAATAAAACTGCAATCTGTCCGGTTTTTATGTAATCCTATCTGCTCTTCCGTCACATTAGGCCGGATACTTAGGAGTGTACTGTATTGGTTTTTAATTTTTATATTTATTAT
>JAOUZG010041912.1:2281670-2296993 GCA_026289955.1 Argiope argentata
AAATAAAAAGAAATCGCCAAAATGTGTTGCTTAGCACAAAATTCGAGCCGTTCTCGAATTTTGTGCTAAGCAACACATTTTGGCGATTTCTTTTTATTTATATAAATTAAATTCGCCACTTTGTGTTCATGACTGAAGGTAAAAAATTAACAATATTTATTGTAAAAATATAATTTAAGGTAGCATTTTCATCTACTGTTATAAGCAGTTATTCATAAAAGTTAGTTGACACTACTGTATTAATGCTGTTGTGGATGAGTGAATTGAGGGCAACTGATCCTCAGGGATTGCTTTTTATTTCAATTTTTATATTTTTACAGAATTTTCACCGTAATTATACACCTTCCATTAATAAGATTTATTCTAAAGCTGGCATGAACCAACAATAAGCATCATATTCTATAATTTATTTTTGATAATATCTCCAGGCATGTTATTTTCCAATTCCTACCATTAGTTCTCACTCTCCGGCTATATATTTACATACCTTATTCAATCTTTAATAAAATATTTTCTATTCACCCACTCGAGTTCAAATACATTTTTTAAAATTTGGGGTGGATGACACTCGACTTTAATAGTTTTCTCAAACATTAATTCATTAATTTTTATTAATTAACGAAAAACTAACTTTCTCGTAAAAAATTTTCATTTCTCCACCGCTAAATAAGCAAGACTTCAGGTTTTTTTTTCAATACTAATGAGGTTATGCTTAACATGTTTTCGACCGATTTTTTCAAACGATTATTTATTTCCTGAATGTTTGATGCATTTGAAATTAAACATTGTTTAATAGATCGATTTGTCGGATTCATTTCCAATTGAAATTGTACTGAATAAAGAAAATTAAAAATTTCTAATCTGTATTGTCTTACCCCAACTGACGTAGAAAATTTACGCATTTGCGTTGCCTCAATGTTGAAAATTCAACGCCAGTTGAGTGTGTTCTGAATATGATCTGATTTATTTCCAACGCATTCAGACGATTTTGTTTTGGCCAGGTATAATTTTTTGATCAATAATTTATATAAATTGCAATTATTTAATAAAAGTCAACTAAAATAATTTTCTTTGCATCTTCACCTTAATAGGAAATGACTTAATTTTTTTCATGATACTTGTTTCTTAAACAATGAAGAATCTTGTAATCAGTGTCCTCTCTTTTAGGTTACCTTTGTTCCATCCTGGGCTCCTACGAGAACATGTTCTTCTTCCTGGGTGCCATATCCATACTGGTTTCTCTCGCCTGGTTTCTGAAGAAGTGCTTTTTGAAGAACAATCCGCTCCATCCCGAAGAAAGTGGGAACGAAGATCTGGTTCAACCATCCTAGCTCATCCCTCAAGAATGGACTGTGAACAGTTCGCGAGAGCATCAGAATAGTAGACTCTCTCTAGTCTGACGCATAAGGGTCCAACCACTTCAGAGGATTGTAGAGCTTCTGAACATCAAGAATCATATAGAATATTGAATCATACAATGATACGTTTTTTACTTCTTGTAAATATGTTGGCCAACACCAATATGTTTTCTCCTCAGCATAAAGGGTGAATATACGTGACTATTCTAACTTTTTGATAAGTTAAAATAGCACAATTAAAAACGACAGGTACACGAGAGAAGAAACTGAACAAGAAAGTATTTATTGGGACTGAAATCAAGGTCGAAGAATTCCAGAAATGAGCTCATCCTTGTGTACCTGACCCCCTTAGAGAAACATAATCAATGAGTGGTGGTTTCGCGATATAAGACGAATGGTATTTGGTTTTGTTTTCTTTTTTCAAAGTTGAAATATTTATTTATAATCATCCGGTATATTGATGTAAAACAGCATTATCCTCGGGTGAAAATACAAGGTAGATAAAAAAGAAAGTTCTTGCCGCTTTAATGAACCAAAAGAATATGACATACAAACAGCGTAACCTATTGTTAGTCCTCTAAGAAATCACCATCTGCATCTAGAACCTTCTGCCAACGTGTTTTCAGTTGTTCAATCCCCTTGCTGTAAAACTCGGGGGGGGGGGGGCAAAGAAGTCCGTGAGAGCTTGACGCACATCTGTTTCCATTGGTGAAGGATTTACCCCTAAGATGAATGTCCGGGAATGGAAGAGGCTGTAATCTGGTGGTGCAAGGTCAGGTAAATAAGGAGGATGGTACATAGTCTCCCAACCAAATCGCTGTATCGTTTTCTTGGCCACCCGTGCGACATTCGTCCTCGCGTTATCATGCAATAACAGTACACCCTTTCGATTAACCAGTGCTGGCTCCTTCTGATGCAATGCCTGTTGTACACGCTCCAATTGCTGCGAGTAAATGTCCTCAGTGACCATTCGGCGCGTTGGTAGGCCTGTGGTCGTTCTGTTCGAGCTTTATCAAAGAGGGACAAATCTTCCAACCTGAGTTTTTGAAACCAATGCCTTGCCGTACGTTCATTGACGGCACTATCCCCAAACGCTTGACACATTCGATGACTTGATGCAGCGGCTGATAAGCCCACTCTGAAGTCGTAAAGTAAACAACCCCGAACGAGCTCCTTCGATACGTCCATTTCTTTTCGCTACTGTACGAGTTCCGAACGATGAATGTGAGCATTGGACCTGTGTTTATAACAACTGATATTCCTACTCTCGACGGACGGTTTCTCAATCACGTCACACACGAATTTGCATTCTTATTCTCATTTCTTTCAATGGAGACGCGTAAACAGCAAGAACTTCTTTGTTAACCTTGTACTATTCTAAGGTGTCGAGAAGGGGCACATTAAGCGGATTAAACATATACTGAAATGATGAAGGTTTCAAGTTTTAACCGAAAAGAAAGATTCAAAGCTAGATAACATGTTTCTATAAGTACATCGAATTAAGGGAAGTTTTAGATTAACGAATGTCGGATTAAAGAGAGTCTACTGTATTGTTTTTATGATATATTTAGAACTAGAAACAATACATTGAATGTTCTTTACAACCTTTGACGATGTTTTAAAACCAAAGTATTTGAAAGACTTTTTATTTTGAATATATAAAAATGTATTTGAAATTTTGAATATATTGTATAAATACTTTTTATGAATTATTTTGGACAATCACATATTTAAACATCACTAGTTGATAAACAGAAAATTACTTTTGCCAAAAAAAAAAAAACTATTCGTGTGCATTTTTATTTAATTAATCTTGTTTCGTGTTTTCAGAGTTTGAATTTTCCCTCGCTACTTTATGAGAGTTTTGAAATTTTAAACAATTGTCTGTTTTCGATAATACGATACATTTTTAACATTTTCTGAATTTAACTATTAGTTAATTGATCCATTATATTACATTTTTATTCCTAATACTACCAAATTGTTGAAATTTGATCTCAGAAACTTATAATATTTAAAATAATGGATTATAAATTAGAGTAAAAATATATATAATAATTTTTAAAAAGTTCTTTTCTTTAGAATGCAAATAAAACTGCATTTTTAAATATCATTTTTATTAAAGGTATATTAATCATCTTTGACGATTAGCTGGTTCACTAGAAATGTTGATTGTGTTTAATTTCAATTAAATATTTTCAAACTTTCATGTACATTAATTCCTTAAGCAAAATATTTTTTAATAACAAAATGTGGTGGATATTAAAGCTGAAATATATTATTTGTCTTATACCTATTATACCTTCTATACTTGTGTTATACCCTCCTAATGAAGCAAATTAGATGATATTACAATGCTAGTAAACACACAATTTCTGAATCTATTGTCTATTTTTGCGAAATCTAATTTTAATTTCTTTTGTTGTTGCTGTTAATTTCGCAGATTTTAAACTGAATCATTCTTCCTTGCTTTTAACTGTCACGTGATTAAATATCTGATGAAACAATGGAAATGGGTTATTTTAAATTTAATTGTTGAAATTTCATGCGATAATAAATGTATAAAATAAAATTGCAAAAATTCATAAAATTTTTTTATTTTAATTAAATCGGTGCCATTTGATTTTTTTAAAACTCTTTTTTATGTGATATTTTCGAAATTTATTAATGAAAAACGCGAAAATTTTGCTTTTTGTTACTTTTTCATATAAGAACTGAAAAGTTAGCGAATTAATTTATCTCAACTTTAACAAAAATATTTTTTTAAGTTTGAGTTTAAATTTAATACTGATTCTAAGGAAATTAAACAAAATTCATCGATTAAAAAGTTTTATCAAAATGCTTGTTCTGGTAAAAAGTATCAGCGAGTTTTGAAATATTTTAAAATTATTTTAATAATTTAAATATTTGATAAAAACGCACTTATGTCAGATCATAATAATTTAAGCTGTCGGAAATGATCGCTTCGATAATTTTTTAATACTCTCTAATGAAGATTAGAGAAAGAAGATTATGTCTTAGAGGATTTATCTTCTTTCTACACGAATGGAAACTGTAAACATGGAATGAGGCCGAGAGCGGCGCGAGTGTCAGAATTTTATTATTCTAGGAATTGGAGAGTAGGAATAGCAACACAAGCTGAGTATTCTTTAAACTTTTCTAACTCTAGTGTAACATGATTGCAAATAAGTGTTTTGAACTGTAGTTATAGACAGGAAAATCGAATATAATTTAAAACACTTTCCTTTCAACCAACAAAATTTGGTTTGATTTCCAACAAAATTTGATACAGATTTCGATTTCAGCTACAAGATTTTACACCAAATTTCATTTATCTAGTTATGTTTGTCAAACTTACTTTCAATCGAGGCCGGCGTCCTGGCATAGGAGTAGCACGTCTCTCCCATGATCTGGGGTTCGAGTCCCGGCTTGGGCAAGGTTGCTCTTCTGTGTTCTATCTGTAAGATGTGTGAATGTACCCCCCCCCCTGTAAAACGGGCTTTACAAGCGAATGGGATGCGTGAGTAGCAAAATTTGTATTCTTAGCATTAGGTGGCGCTACTACAAAACAAGAGACGCTGATTTGGCTTAAATCGCTGACAACCTCAGGGAGCTGGGCCATGACAAGTGCCATAAGAAACAACAACAACATTTTTCATTCGAGAATGCAAGGCAGCATGTAATCGAATTCAGTTCAGAATTCGATGTAATCTACATTTTAGGGGTTTATAATAATAGTTACATGTAGGGGTTTATAATTTACTTAAACTTGGAAAGACAGGTATAAATACAAAAATTCTTTTCTTTCTTTTTTTTCGAACTCAGAAAAGTTTAAAATTTATAGATTCATTAAAACTATCGGATTGAATGTTTTTGACGACTGCAGCATTTTTGTTTGTATATTTCATATCTAATAAAACAGAAATCAAAAATAATTTTATTGATAGATTTCGGACGTTGTCTATTACCATGGCAAAACATGATGTTTTGGGGATGAAGGTTTTGGGGTCAACAAAAATCCGTAGGCGAAAAATTGAAATTTTAATATCTGCACGAGCATCTCAAAAAATAAGCTTTTAATAAAGCGTTGCCATCGCTTTTACAAAAGCATTGATTAAAAAATAAAAAAATGGCTAGAGCAAAAAAAAAAGCTAGAAATATATAATTTTGAGCATGTGATTACATTAAATGAAATAATTAAGAAACGTGATGTATTTTTAAAACAATAAATGCGAGACAAAGGGTTTTGGATCGTTTGCTATACTAAAATGGCCAATTCAATTATACAATTAAAATGTATAATAAAGACTAAAATGAAATCTGCTATGCCTATTTCAATGTATCATGCCAGAACATCATTTCTTGAACGGCCAAGTACCACGTGCTCGTGAGAGTTAAATTATATTTTTATTCCTTTTAATCGTTTCATCGAATGAGTCGCTTTAGTTTCGCAAATGATCGAAAAACTTTGTCTCGAATTTATGGTTTAAAAAAATATCCCATTTCTTATTCATTACATTTCATATAATCACGTGCTCAAAATAACATTTTTCTAGATTTTATTGGCCGTAGACATTAACTTGTTTTTTTAAAAAACGGAGCTTTCGTAAATGGGATGGTATCACATTATTAATGTCTGATTTTTTGAGATGCTCGTGAGATAATCACATGTCTTTACTCAAATCTATTTCCAAATAAAAACGAATTTTGGGAATCGAATCTGTCTGTAAACACAAGAGCTCAAAAGCATTTGGCTCTAAGTAGATGAAATTTAATATTTAATTAATATTCAAAATATGTGGATTATTTTATATTAACCCAGTGAAAAAAAACATTAATTGCAGCACATCATTGAAACTTATTATGCCTCTTAAAACGACCTTCTCAATTAAAATAAATTCTCGAGGACATTCTATTTTCTTTTTTTAATGTTTTCTTTTCTTTTTATAAAGTGTTTACTTGATAAAGTACCAGCATTTAAAAGACTTAATGTGCCCAAACCAAAACACAAATTAGCATACATACAGCGAGAATTGCACCAAACATACAGGCATGAATGTCTTATTCAGTAAGCTCTCGCTTTCACAAAAGAATTATTGAACGCAAATGCGTGATTCGAATTCCTGCAGTTTTTGAATATAAATGAGGTATTTACACACCTTTCTCTTGTTTTTCCGCCCTTTTTGCAAGCATTGCTATGCAGCAGCGACCTTTTGAGATCGGTTTCTTAACCCAAGTCGCGTGGATTTGTTTATATTGCCGAATTTTGAAGGATAGACCAATAAGTTATGAGATAAATGGCAATCCGAAAGGTAAGATTAACTCTAGATTAATGTCCGTTCTTGACTTGCCGCTTTGATTTAAATCAAGTCAACGGTGTTTACATCGGAATATCAATTTAAATTATCTGAATTCAATTTGATATTTGATGCTTTGCTAAATTTTATTTAAAATTAATGAATAATAATTAAGAAAAATCAATCTTACGGACGTTGGAATGTGAATTGAAATGACTGTAATTCAGATTAAAATGCGAAGTTTTATTGTATAGCTAGAGAAATTATATCAAAAATTAGTTCAGTTGCTTTTATCTGGTGAGGAAATCAGATTTCGTGCTTCATTTTAGAAATACTTTCTTCTTTTTTGGCGAATAAAAGGACTCAAAATTAAACTTTGAAAACAGGTAGCAATGAAATGGGCTCGCGCCAGTTATTGACCTACATAGAATATTCTTACGCGTGATGGAAAGATAATAAAAATAAAAAGAGAACTAAATTAAATTTCTACATATAAACACAACTGGAACTAAGTCACTTTATAAATATTCAAAATATAAAAAACATCAAGGGATTTGTTTTTATGTCTTTTAAAGTAATGCCCATAATAATCATAAATAGTTTTTGACTCCATTTAAAAAAAATTTTAGCTTTTATACCAAAAATATAATTCAATTTAAAAGTTCACACTACTTCCATTGATTCGTACATTTTTCAATGGCATTGAGTAATATTTCAAATACTCGATGTCAAAGATTATGTTTATTACAGAGAGAAAAAATCATCGCGACAGTTATTCGTCTCCAACAAAATAGCTGGTAAGTTTCTAAGCGCCCTGAAAAACATTGTTTTGTGACTACATTTTATGGACAAAAGTATCCGGACACCCCTTTAAAAACTGATTCTGACGGGTGACGCAATTTTATGCCTAATCGAAAGCTAAAAATTCGTCAGTAGTGGTTTTTCATATTGTATTTATGAATTTGTGAGGCTATGAGTATGTCAAAGGAGCTAAGTGGGTCATCGTGGCAAAATAGGGGGATGCCACCTTTCTGGGAAATCAGTTCATGAGTTTGCGGATATTCTACAGAGGTCCAAATCCACTGCGGATGATGTAATTGCGAAGTGGAAACGTCCAAGCAGTGAAATGGCGGAAAAACGAACTGGCAGGCCAAAAACACTTGGTGAACGCAGCCGCTGAACTCTGAGAAGAGTATTGAAAAAAAATCGCAAGGCATCTTTGACGGGAAATATTTCAGGAGTTCCAAAGCTGATCAGGTGCAGGCGTTAGTGTTAGCAGCAGGGCAGTCCGTTCGAGAGACAAAAAACTTAGTATTCCATGATCGTGCATCAATGCACAAGCCGAACATCACTCCACAGAATGCGAAGCATGAATTGCAGCGGTACAGAGCTCGCCGTCATTGGACTGTGGAGACGTGGAAAACTTCTCTATGGAATGATGAATCTCGCTTTACAGTCTGGCAGTCGGACGGACGCGTCCGGGTCTGGTGGATGCTTGATAAATGTTTCTTTAATGTTTGTATTGCGCTAACAGTTAAATTTAGTGGTGGAAGCATAAGGGTGTGGTGGTGTTTCCCGTGGTTTGAACTGGGTCCGTCTGTTCCTGTGATTTGAAACGTGAACTCTGAGATGTATGCGGACATTTCTGCAAATGCTGCGCTCCCAATTGTATGGCAATATTTTGAGGAAGGCCCATTTCTCTTCCAGCATGGTTACTGTTCCATTCACACATCGAGGCCTGCACAGAGGTGATTTGACGAAATGGGCATTCAAAAACAGGATTGACCTGCTCAGATCCCAGATCTAAATCCTATAGAACACTTTTGGGACGAATTAGAGAACAGATTACGTAACCAGCCTAATCGAGCATCCTCACTGCAAGCACTCACTTCAGCTAATGGTCACCTGGAAGTCCATTCCTGTAGCCACTTATCAAAAAACTGGTGGAAGTCATCTGACCACGGCTCAAAATTACGGCGTCTGTCCCCAAAAAGCCCTAATGTTGTTTTATAACGGGACATTAATTTAACTAAACTAGTGAATCTAGCATCGATTTATGACGATGAATCGATGAATAGCTGTTAATACACGTACCAAAAAATCAGATATGCAGTTTAGATCCTTTTTATTCAAATCTGAATGTGGCATGAACCTACAAATGTAGTCATGGAATTAGCACCAAATTTCAAGAACTTAAGAACTTTCAAGAACTTTTTTTTAATTATCACGTTTATATGCATGTGGAAATATAGACGGCCAACCCCTTAAAGGATTTCAATCTAAATTTGGTACTGATTTATATTTTTATTGATAAACCAGAGAAAAAAATTTTAAAATTGAAATTCTTTATATTTTGAACCGGAGGTAAGTTTCTCCTGACTCAGTTTTATTCGCGAATTTGACAAAACTAATAAATTGGAGCAAAAATATGTTATGAAATTTCACCTGTCTAGACCAAGCATTTTTGAGTTATCTTGTTTACAAATAGACGGATATAACTCTGAACATACATACATTTTGGGTGGTTCGAAGCACAGAGATTCGTCAAAATCTCATTTTCAAATTTTTTTTATACTGTTACAATATTTTCTCTTTGCATATTTCGTATACAAGAATGTAAAAAAATGGAAAATGTAGAATTTTTTTGAATTAACTGAGTTTTTGATACGAATTACATCAAAGCATCCCAGCAACTAACAATTTTATCACATCCTGAAGTCAAGAGGTCTTCCAGTTTATACAAATTAATGCCGTAGTTCATTTCTAGGCCTAAATAGGTCGTACCCTATATACAGGGGAGTGTTTCGAATATACCAACACACGCCCCTAATTATTCAGCACAATGGACAATGCATTGTTTGAAACAAGACAAAGAGGATTCTAGACATAAGATTTTATCAGCTTCAATCGAAGACTGGTATACCTTCAACATGATGTAATTTTCGTTAGTGATTGTAACTCTCTGACCACTCTCCGCCCACCAAACTCTGCAGTTTGAAAATATCTAAGCAAATATTTAAAATTTGCGGGGGCTTCAATATTTTTATATTAACTTATCTACAGGCAGACAAAAAGAAATACATTTAACAACTTCTTAATATTTTACTTAAATAATACTTAACTTAAATACAAATAACAAAGAAACCAACAAACCACTGTAGAACTTGTTCATTCGATTTAAAATATCTCGAGGTTGAGATTGTGTGTGCAAGGGTGATTTTGAAGCAATATATTATTCAAATTTCCAATCGTTAATAAAATACGTTTTATTTATCCACTCAAGTTCAAATACATTTTTTTAAACTGGTAGTGGATGATACTCGATGATAATACAGTATTTTCAAATATTAATTCATTCGTTAAATTGAATTAATTTTTAGTACTTTAGAGTTTTAGTAGTTTGTAATGCAAACTGAAATCGGCAGACAGTAGCTTAATTGGTAAAATGCGGAGATTTCGGAATTTTGCGCTTGAAAGTGAAGAATGCGAGTTCAATTATCGCAAAAATCATTCATTTCTTGATAAATTATTTATATTAATTATAATTATTTAATAAAAAGTAAGTAAAATAATTTTTTTCTTTGTTGACCTAAGTAGGAATTGATTTACAATTTTTATAATATTACGCGTTTATGTTAAATTCTTTTGATAAAAATCTTTTGTGTGTGCATCCACAGTATATAACCTCTTTTATAATTTCGCCTTGGCTAAAAGAGTAAATATAATATTTCCTACATCTTCACATAAACTGATTGAATCTAAAATATGATACAGATTTAGAGCTTTTTTATCAAGCAACATACCAAATTTCGTATTTCTAGTTCACTGTGCTTGTTTGTTTTTTTAAATTATCATGTTCTCTTACTCAAACAGACATCTATACGGATCTATAATGTTAATAAGTGTGAAAAATGTATAAAATGCCGATGCCAAAATATAATCTTAGGCATAACTAGATCAAATAAAAAACAATTGTACATATCTAGCTATTTCTTCCGTTCAGAAATCACTCAGACATGTCAAAATATCCACCCAAGAATCCCTTTCGCTGCGAACTCTGAAGCCGAGTTCAAAGCTGTCGCGTGACCGTCTGACCCGAATGCATTTCAATGCGGAGAGACATCTCTTCCGGTTGCCGGGACGGACGAAAGAGCGGGGAAAATCGACGGTTGCGAGCATGAAGCTGGTGGATAACTGAAGGAAGAGGAAGCCGGTTTCAAGAAACGGGGGTCGCAGAAGCAATCTTTGGAAAGGGAATTTATGGAGTTCACAATTGAGGGTTTTAGTATTCTTATCATGTAAATCCAGTGTTTCTAAAGATATTAATGAATAAGTAATGCGGAAGGGTTTGTAGCTAGAAATAGTATCACCAGAAATCTCAGATTAGCAGAAACGATCCCTAGATATTGAGTTTCTCTATATCCAAAGAAGCGAAATCCGACCAATCCAAGATAGATATGCAGGTAGATTATAAACTATCGGGCGAAACCTGGCAAAGACAGAGCAAATCCGATAGGTACTGCAGTGACTTTTATACTCGTCACATCTTATATTTCAAACTGTATCGATAAAATACAATGAAAAATGTGCACATAATAAATAAAAATGGAGAAACTACTAAATTTACAATTATAACAGAAAATTTTGTGAAGATAAAATACATAAAATATAAAGCAAAATGCTTAATAGCAAGCATAATATAAAATATAAGAACAATAAAGCTGTAAAGTATTCAAAAAAGAAAATATAAGAATTTTTTATAAAATAGTGCATACAATAAGTGTCAAAAATAAATCAATAATATAAACAAGTAATAAAAAAATTTCAGAAATTTGATAAAAATCTGAAATTTTGGTGTCAAGAGTATATACCAAATATCATAAGTCTAGCTCAAAGCATTCTTCCGTTATTTTTGTCGTAAAAGACAAAAGGAAGTAATGTCAATAATATGTATCTCGGCCTCGAAGAAATCTAAAACGTAAAATTTATGATGATTTTAATACTTCCTGTATACTATATTCATGAGAAAGTAATAATTTAAAATATCATTAATAGTAAGAAAAAGTAGCATATATACAATTATGACTTTTAGCAAAACATAACATCGCACTAAAACTCCACATTTAAGTATTGTATTCTCTAAATGTTATTAGACAAAAGAGATAGCAATAAATTTTGTTCAATGTTCCTTGTCTGAATCAATTCCAAAATTCCCGTAGTTCTATAGCTGTTTAGTAAGAATTCATTTCGCATTAGACTGTAGTGGTTGAAAGTCGCGGTACGAACCTGCGTCGCTAGGGCCGACAGCCGCTTAACATAGCCACTACACCAAAAGTCTACTTCGGTATCATAGATATTATCGGGCTTATAAGGTTAGCGCTACGGTACCCCCCCACCAGTGAGTCGGCGAAGAAGCGGACGATTTTGTATTGTTCCAAGTGTTATGGCGAGGTGCTGCTTGCTCGTCAAGTGGGTCTGACATTTTTTTTTTTTTTTGCTTTTTTAAAGCGTTTGTCAAGTGAGTCTGACGATTTTGCTGCGGGTAGATGACGCCACGACTGTTGAGGAAGATTGCATTGTCAAGGTCACCAATGTAGCGATTTAAGGTCGCGGTACGAACCTGCGATGCGTGGGCCTGCAGCCGAGTAGCATAGCCACTATGCCAAAAGTCGACTTCGGTATCGAAGATGTTATCTGGCTTAGAAGGCTAGCGCTGCAGGACCGTACGTTGGGCATCCCTAAATACTACGTCCAACGTTTCCCCCATCATTCCTCCACCAGTACCGGAGAAACTACTTTTGATATTTAGGAAAACAATGATGAATAAGTTTGATTTATTTTAAAGTTTCCTTGGCATCTTTTCGAATTCATTGAGGGCAACATCCTACAAAGAAATATCGAATGATCAGATTTAGTTGGCCATTTTCGAACTCCCATCTAATTGGCCATTTTCGCATAGCTCGTTTTCTAGATTTAAACTTAATCCATGACAGAAATTTTAGGCGAAAATCTATTGTTTCTCTTTCAGTTGCATTTTTACCCAAGAGAATCCGAATACTCGTTACAAATTATACCCATATGAGCATTTATCCAAAGAAGTTTTATATTCAGTTTATATTTTAACATTCCTTTGGTCTTCACAATAATCAGATATTTATTTTTTATTGATTCACTTGCTATGCGTACTGAACGGGAATCGGTATTAAGATAATTCTCCTCAATAATGCCCTTTTTTTATTCAGTTGCTTTTAAAGTAACTACGAAATATCTCTACCGAAAAAAAATGCTGGCCTCATCACTAAGTATTACAATTATTTCTCAAAATATTTCATCGTTTTCACTAAAGTATGTTGCATCACAGCCGACGTTATTAGGTAAATTTGAACAGCCAGTGAATATATTTTTCGTCTTTTTCTAATACAGCCATTTATTATCCCCCCAAAAAATTGAGATATTTTCCCAAGATGAAAAAGTTAATGTTTCCAGGAGCCGGCAAGTCATTTCCGCTTATTCTTTTAGTCATCTATTTTAATTGTAGCTCTTCTAATAAGAAAATAGATACATCGTGATCTCTAAAGCGACCATAATAAACCAATAAATCATGAGGGAAAAAAGAATCAAAAGTATCCAAACTAAAAGAAGCCATTCGCACTTTCTTTCTCTTTAGATTTTCTAACAGTAATTCTAGTTTGGCATTATTTTTGGCGTCGTTTTAATAATAGTGTTGGCCGATGATGAACCAAAATATTTTCTTATTTCTTTCACAATTATATCATTTTGAGAATAATCGGTTTACATCCTGGCTATTTTAATAGAAACTATTCTATATTTCTTTGTGATGTTTAGAAGAGTCTGCATTTGTGTTTGATTTTTTTTAATTCTATTAGCGTCTTTATACTGAATTTTAGCGCCAAAGCATCATTTTTTTTACATTACCCGTAAAAAAATAAACATTTTAAACATCACCCGTAAATTTCTTTAAATAACTACTATTTCATTCTCCATGTTGCACTGGAATACCGAATAATTTGGTTTTCAATGTTCAAAATTATTCTTTGATAATATCTAAGAGGTAAAGTCTTGTCGCTCTAAAATCAAAATAATTCCATGGTATTTTAATATTTTTGAATATTATTTTGTATATTTCTGTTACTAATGTTAATAGAAGGAATTTGATAAATTTTTATAGGGAACTATATATATATGTTTTTATTATATATTTTATAAAGGAGAATATATTTTTCATATTATATAAATTGGAATTTATTTTGATTTACTTTCAAATTATATTTTGCAGCCGAATCTTCAATTCTCTTTAATTGGACTTGAATGTTTTTCTGTAAATCTATATGAAACTTTTTCCAAAGTTGATATATTGATGTCGTCGTCAAAACATGATTGTTTCGCATTTTTATTATCTCTCAAAACCCTTTTAAAAATCTGCCTGAAATGGTTAAATATAAAACACGCCCTCAACAAGAGCTCTAAGGGGCAGCTTTGTATAAATTAAAATCGATATCATTTTCATTAAAATCAATTTTTCTATTCCATAGAAGACCTCTCATTATATAGACTAAATATTTAAGGATTCCATCTTCAAGGAATCTAAATATTTATATATTCATCTTCTTCAAAGGAACTGATAATATATTTCCACTCGATATTATTAAATAGATGTCATATCAAGTGAAATGGCTAATGTCATTACTTTTTCTTCTTTGAATCTTTCAATGAATTTATAGAACTAGTCTAATGCCAGAATAGGGCTTTTCTCACATTTAAAACCTACTTCGGTAGAGTGTAACTTTCCCTTAACCCTTTGGCTACCATTTTTTAAAAATATTTTTCTCTGTAATTGCGTAGAAAATGATGACAGCAGCTTCTGTATTAGATAAATTTATTAGATATTTTTTCCAAATTTTTAACCCCCCCCCCTAATTTATGGAATGATGTCCAAATACACCCTCCTCACCCACAAAAAAAATTACTTTTACATAGAGCCATTAAAACTGATTTTAAAAGGCAGCGGGATCTATGTCTCGTTGGTAGTCAAAAGGATAATAAATATGGAGAGGTTTGGTTTGGCTTAGTTTGGTTATATTAACGTCCCATTTTAAAGCAAAACCAGGAAAATTTTAACTGATCTTGTAATTTTGAACCCGGGTCAGATGACGAGGACGACATCTGAGCTGGAAATCCCTCCCTCTCTCTCCACTCCACACCACACCAATGGGAATATTTTTGGTCGGACATTTAACCTGTACCAGATCCACTTACACGAAGATTCTTCTGTGGAATCGAGTCTCGTACCTGGAACCTTCCTGCTCCAATGCCGATACCTTACCACCAGGTTAAATATGGGAGAGAATCTTCTAGAACAGTGGTTGGTTCTAGCTGTTCTGGTGGATACAGAAAAGGTGTGACGTGGCTATCTCTTAACGATCAAGGGACGTGCTTCCTATGTGAGGAATTGAATTATAGTCTGTGATGGCCGTAGGACTCAATCAGTATCCGTAAAAGCCCTCACGACAGTCCGGTTATTCAGATTTTTTCAAGTGCTTCAGGCGGAACGGAGTAGTCAACAATGATTCCCCTTTCAGTTATTAAAAATCTTTACTTACAATAAAGCACAATGTGTGTGTGTCTGTTGGCGCTCTGCAGGCCAGCC
>JAOUZG010041912.1:2303992-2317888 GCA_026289955.1 Argiope argentata
TGCATCACCTACTTATCTTAGTAAACACTGAATACAACAATGTATGCCATACATACTTATCTTATTAAATACTGAATACAAAAACATATGCTTCAAACACTTATCTTATTAAACACAGAATACAACAGCATATGCATCATACACTTAACTTAGTAAACACTTGTTGTTGTTGTGACTAATGGCACTTGCCGTGAGAAAGCTCCCGCTGATACGATCAGCAGATTTTAAGCCTAAGAAATGCTCTCTTTATTTCACACGTAACGCCATCTAGGGCCAAGAGTACGACTTAGCTACACACATGTCACAACCCTTTTTAGGAGGCGGACTACATTCATTCATCTCAGATCGAATTTTAGACCTGGAACAGAAAACGATCACCTCTGACCCAGTACCCCTAACGGTATTACTCTCAGTATGAAGGACTTTGCGACCACGAACAGATTTAACGAGCGCCAGCCGCCACACACTCGGGGAATCTTTCGGCCGGTGAGCTTCGAACCCATAACCTAAGGAGTACGAGTCCAACGCTCTACCAACCAGGCCATCTCGGCCTTAGTAAACACTGAATACAACAATGAATGCCACACATACTTATCTTAATAAACACTGAATGCAACAATGTATGCCTCACCTATTTATCTTTGTAAACACTGAATACAATAACAGAACAAATGTAATTTGAAAAATCTTTAAACCTGTGTTTATTTTTAATTAGCTTTTAGAATTAACATGCTGACTACCATACAATTCGCCAATGGCTTACGCCTACTTTTTAATCGCGCCAAACCATCTATATAGTATACCTATGAAATATTCTCAATTATATATAACAGATTCCAAGGCCATTTAATAAAGTGGACTGTTGGTATATCAGAAGTTTAGGGAGACAGTAAAAGATAAAAGAGGAATCCATTAAAAAATAAATAAAAAACCCCGCAATGCTCTATAAGCTATTGGGATGTTTCTCCACCATTGCAGGGAGTTTTGTATTAATTGCAGCGAGTTTTTGTTCGTGAATCATAAGATATTACTATTGCAGGGAGTTTTGTATTTAATCTTATGATACACGAACAGAATCGATTAGGCATTTTGAACATTCTTGCTTCGCTGGTTTTTGCCAATAACTGCTTCATTTAAATATCATATACTGAAATTTAAACATCTACCTTGTTCCATTTTTATGTTATAGCGTTCTCATGAACATGAGTAAATTGATGCTAAGATTTAATCAGTAGCTGTATTTGGCTCAAAAGTTCAAACATATTGTTACTAATCTATTATAAAATTTCCCTGCCAAGGTACGTCAATGTTAGGAAAGAGATTACAAAAGTTCTTAACCAGTTTATTTTCCTTACTTTCTAAGATGACACCTTCTATTTTGGGAATATTTTCTTATTTTGATTCAAATGGAAATCCATGGAATACTTGGCTTATCGTCGTATTCGATGTCATTTTACTATTGAATTGTAATTGTTTTGAATAATTTATTTTTTGTTCACAACTATCAAAATTCGATAAATCGATGCGTATGGGCAAACCGGTTAAGGGGTTAATGAACGCCAAATCCTTTACAACTAACCTTAAATGCCGGCGTCTTGGCATAAGGTTAGTGCATCTTCTGAGAGATCTGGGTGCAACAGGTTCGAGTTCCGGTTTGGGCATGATTGATCTTCTGTATTCAATCTGTGAGGTATGGGAATATGGAGTCTGTAAAAAGGGGTTGTGCAAGAGAATATGATACATGAAGTAGCCAAGTCGTACTCTTGGCGGTAGTTGGCGCCACTGAAAAAACAAGAGACGCTCACTCATCTTAAATCGTTGGCAGTTAATTGTCAGCGGGCATGCAAAGTGTCATAAGTCGCAACAACAACAACATATGAAAAAAAATTAAAATTAGTGGAACTATATTTAATTCAAAATAATAGTATTAAATTTATCTGTAAAATAATAATAATAACATAATTTAAGTGCTCTCCTTTTATCATCGGATTTACGAAATTAAGAAAAACATAAAAGGAAATTTCAGAATCCTCGTAAGATAAGCAAGAACTTTCCTTTTACATTACATATTTTGTTACTTATATGTAAAGAACCACACCGTTAGTTCAAGCAAACAATTAATCTTATTAGGACGAAGAAACTCTCAACAGCACGAAACTGAAAATTTACTCATCACTGATGAGTGTCAGATTTACACTTATATAGAATGTTCGAGAACAATCCAATTCGAATACCTAAGAAAGATCTAGAACCTTTTAGACGTTAGATAAACAGCAGTTAACAGTTTAAATAAAAGAATTCCAGTCTTTGGATAAAACATCATGTCTAGAATTTGAACCATGGACAGCAGAATTGAAATACTCAGCCAGCTGAGCTAAGGCGATGACTAGTTATTCTCATTTGCGCGGCAATAAGAACATAATTTGATTGCTTTCCAATTATCATCTATAATGTCTATTCTCTTATCATCAAATACACGAAACTAAGAAAATTATAAAAGGAACTTTCAAAACTTTTATCTATAAGAGAAGCTAAAACCTTTTTTTACTACTTCACTATCTTAAAAGGAGCAACATTTTCAATAAAGATTCCATGTTTACAGGATAGATTTAGGCTTAGACACTATTAAGAATTGAATTTCACTGCTGGAACATTTTAGATCCTAATCTTCTCCTAATTTGTTTTAGATTTCAATTGTTTTTTAATGTATTTCCTTTTCTTGAGGTGAACACTCAGAAATTTGTTCATGAGTCATTACTGTTAAAGAACTACTTGCCTGATAAAATCAAGGTATAGAATTATTTTTCAGTATCGATTATTTACTTCTGAGTTCTGTGAAAAAAACATATATCCCAGATTTTTATCGATGTTGTACCCTCATATGAAATTTTTTATTCGGTTTTCCCTCCTATTTCTTGCTTCTTTATTAAACATAATGATATTTCTTTATATTTGGTTGATTTCATTTTGAATGGGATATTTGTAGATATTTTGAAATCGTGCGTGAGTCAAATTTCTAGTGTAACGTTTTCGAACTCCGACGCATGAACAACTAAAGACATATTGCATCATTTTGTAATATACGTTTATTGGTGCAATTTGTGGTACAATTTTAATAGAAAAAAGTCAAATGAATTTAAAATAGTGTCTCTTTTAAGGTTTCATTTTAATTCGAGACTAAATGAAGGAAAACATTGCACAAAATTTGTTGATGTCTCTATATTCCTGAAAATTTAGAAAATAAAATTTTTATCAAAAGGACCATTTTCTATTTCGGATGCAATGTTAATGTTTTAAAATCAATAAAGAAATCCCTTTTAAGTTATTTTAAGAAAAAATCTCATAAATGAATCTAAAAAAGATTCATTTATGCATTTTTTTGATTAAAAAATAGAGAAAAAAGAATATTTTTCATAAAACGATAAATTTAAAATGTGTTAGCCTTTGATAATAAGCATTCCATTTAGGATACAATCGATTTTAATTTAACAACGTGTATATAAATTTTTTGTAGTGGAAAAAATTTAAAAACTCTATTTTGGTGAAATCGAGCTCTAATTTTCTCGTGATATTAATACGAGACTCTTCATTCTTCATTTTCGGATCATTCTCATCATTCTTGTTATTTCTCGGATGTTATTTTAAATAAATTAAATCATTATTTTTTGTTCGGCGTCTCAGTTGGGGCTTATTAAATCTGTAAACTTTCTACTACCAGTTGCGGTATCATACTCATTATCTAATTAGCTTTCGGAATGATGTTTCCAAAAACCACATGTAACTTAGTTTAGTTTAATTATATTAACTTCCCATTGTAAAGCAACATTAGTCTTATTTTGAGATGGACCTCATAATTTTGAACTGCATTCAGATGCCGAGGACGACACCTGCGCTGGCACCCCTCTCCATACCATACCACACCAGAAGGAGAACTGTTGGCCCTGACGGATTTAACATGCAACGGACCCCCTTACAGTGGAACAGCTCTCGAACCGAGACCTTACCATTAGGCCACCACGGTCCCCATCCTATACGTAGCAACAAAGTTGAATGTTAATTAACTAACCAAACCATGACATTATTTAACTGTTATTTATTTTGCATTAAGTGATGTTTGGTATAATTATTGAATCAATGGCATTTTACATTTTTAGGGGCTCGCATATGAAGTATAGAGGAAACTTTGTAATTGTCAGAAAGAATCCGAACGCGAGATTTTGACGAATCTTTACTTTAAAACCTCTCTTAATTCGAAAAACAAGTTTTTGACATCATGCCCGTCTGTCTGTGAACGCGATGACTTAAAAGCGCTTTGAGCTGGATGGATGAAATCTGGTATGTAGACTCACGACCAAATCTGTAGACTTCTATCGAATTTTGAATGAAATGCATTAAAAAGGTATCTGGCTGTTCTCTTGCAAGTTAACACGATAACTCTGAAACGCAAACCGCTATGTAGATAACTTGCAGAGCCTGACTAATGCTGAAGCATTTGGGGCAGTTGCCCGGGCCCTCACATCAAATGTGGGTCCCAAATCGGATAGACAGCTTATTTTATATTTCCTTCTTTAATGAACTCTTTTTAAACAAAATATTAGCACAGTGTAAAATACAGGAGTCCCCAAAGAAGTTTTTGCTTTGAGGCCCAATTAGGCTAAGTGCTCTGATAACAGGTACGCAGGTTTAGCATTAAAATAGGTCTCTCAGTCTGTACTTTCTTGCGCATGCAAATACATGAACAAAATGATTTAAAATAGTAAGATTTGGTATGGTATCTTATCGCTATAATTGTCACTACTTGTCAAATTTTGGTTTCATTCGGTCGTCAAAAAGGCGTTTAAAATATAAATTCTCGCGATAGATTCAATAAAATTGTTAGATTTATTCTGAATATCTATATTTTGTGACTATTCCTCGCTACTGTCATGCAAGACATTTGAGATCATGCCCAATGTCCTTAATTTCATTCGAGAAAATGGGGGAGGTAGTACCGTAATACCATTGTATGCGGGACTATTTAGGGGAGACCACTCCCGCATATTCTAGCATGATTTATATAGTAACGAACAGAATAGCATCTCCAGAACTACGAGCCCTTTTTTCTTCGTTAAAAATGCATAGCAATATGTCCTACCGTTCGTACAGAAAAACGAAAAGAAAAACCAAGAGTTGCGTGCCTGGATCGCAATCGAGTTCTTTGAACCGCACCCTCCAACTCGCATGCAACCCATGCGTTGCTCTCTTTGCGGAAAGTAAAACTTGCAAGTCTTCCTGGAAAGCCCCATCCTTCTGCAGATTTTAAATGCAACTCTCTTTTAGCCGCTCATGAAAATTTAATAGTCCATGAAGATGGCCTTTTCTTGATGAGGTCTTTTTCTTGATGATGAGAAATCAGTTTTGGAACAGAGTTTGTTTGGAAAAAGTAGCGAACCTTTGATTTCAAAACTCACGCGAAATAATTAGTCGGTGTTAGAAGAGTAATGCGTTTGACTTAGCGAAACAACACGCGCATT
This sequence comes from Argiope argentata, assembly GCA_026289955.1. Classification (NCBI taxonomy): domain Eukaryota; kingdom Metazoa; phylum Arthropoda; class Arachnida; order Araneae; family Araneidae; genus Argiope; species Argiope argentata. The sequence goes on from JAOUZG010041912.1 coordinate 2,309,506, forward strand.
TATTTATATAACAACTTAAGAAAAAAAAAACAATACCAAATGTGAAAATAATTTGAAAGTTTTATCTTACAGAGATATTTTCTTGAATTCTATTAAAGTTTATTATTTTATTTTGTATACTTTGAAGCATTTTATTGTCTAGCATGTTCCTTAATGATAATTATTCTTTATATGGCATTTGCAACAATAAACTGAAATGAATTAATTTAAACTCTAAAATTTCCAAACTAATGAAATATATTATTAACATTAATAAATTGTGCAGTTAGTATTAATAAAATTCTTTTAATTAATATTGATAAAAAGTTATTAATATTAAGCAAAATTTAAGCTTTTCGACTTTAGATTTATAATTTAGTAACACTTGTCTGTAATAACTGGATATAATGTTCTTAAAATAATTTCATATTATTACGGATTCATTACGTCCATTTAGGGTTCTTTTGCGATTCAATGATCGATGGAAAAATGACCAGTCCTTTAGCAGAAAGCAACGACGACGTTTATTAAAAAAAGGGCGACAAATGTACAGCCGAGACGAAGACAAACTAAACACAGCAACACATTACAACGAAAAGTATCCCAGAAGTCGTAATCGGTAGTACTGACAGCCACAGCACACAAAGCAGCCAGACAGAATTCAGCAGGAGAGAGAATCCTCGTGGCTTTACTCTACGGTCTCTCCAGACGGCTGCAATCTTCCACTGTCTCTTCGCTTTAGCTATATTTACAATAGACCAGCTCTAGACAATATTTACAATAGACCTATATCTTAACAGCCCGTTTAATTTCCTATTTCAACGCTTTTTAACACACATTAGTAGTTTATTTGTGAATGTAAGCAATATTAGTTTCGATTGTTTGTAAAATTACTCATTCATTTTTTTATGTTTTGTGATTGTTAACAAAGCTTCAAACACATTTGAAAGAGCATTCATCCAGATTCTCAATATTTATAAATACTGCAAATAACTAAATGATCGTATTGAAACCAACACGAATTGGACAAATTTGTATTGACTTAATATTACACTTATCGTTAATATCTACTAATTGAAAAATATATGTATATAAAACAAAATTAAAGTCAATTTCTACTTAGGTCAGCAAAGAAAAATTTCATTTCATTTACTTTTTTGTTAAATAATAACAATTAATATAAATAATTGATCAAAACCTTATTGATTTTCGCAAGAATTGAACCCGCTTTCTTAACCTTCAAATGAAAATAAAAGTGTCGACAATCAGAACACACAGTGAATCGTGAATTTTCAATGCCAATTTGAGTGACACAAAGGCGGGAATTTTCTACGCAAGTTGGGGTAACGCAAAACAGATTAGAAATTTTTAATTTCCTTTATTCTGTTTTATTTCAGTTCGAATGTTCTTCAAAAGGAATCCGAAAAATCGATTCATTAACAATGTTTAATTTTAAATGCATTAAACACTAAGAAAATGAACAGAATCGCTTGAAATAATCGGTTGAAATCTTTTTAAGCCTAATCTCATTAGCATGGGAAAAAAACAAACTCGTCTTACTCATTTATTGGCGGAGTAATGACGATTTTTGGCGGGAAATTTAGTTTTTAATTAATGAAAATGAACCAATTAAATGAATTAATATTTGAAAAAAAAATGCTGTATTAACATCAAGTGTCATTCACTACAAGATTTTAAAAATGTATTTGAACTTGAGTGGATGAATAGAAAGTATTTTATTAATGATTGGAAATTTGAACTATATATATAGATATATATAGGGCTTGTGTGAATTAATAGTAGGAATTGAAAAAAAAAATCTTTTATATAAAATTATTTGTTTGGAAAAGTGGCTAATTATATTTTAATCGATTTGTTTGAGGCTTCCTTCTGCCTAGATGTAGTAGCAAAAAAGGCCTACTCTGTTTAACCAAAAATCCATCACTGACAGGAAGGAGTTCAAGAAGTCGAACAAATCTAAAAACAGCTCTATTGAAAGAATAAAAATGTGATGGAACCCGAGATGTAGGCTTGGTTAAGGATCCAGTAATAATATCTACTGGCACGATTACGTAAACGATAAATATCAACTCTGAATCAACTTTATTCGAATGTAAGTAATAGTGTAAAAAATCTTAGGATCTAATTCACCACAACAGGGAGTGTGTGTGCGCGCGCGTGCTTTATTACTCTATATATTTTGCATCTTGGAAATAAATAAAATTCTTATTAAATAAATTTTAAATTTTCTTTCATCCAATTTTTTTACTCAAATGTCCTTTTCAAGAAAAATGACAAAATGTTGCATCCAAAGTCTCTACGAATTCTATCTAATGTTGGATACTTAGTATTTCTAGAGTCATGTGGCAGGTCTTGACCTTGGAGCTTCCAATGCCAAATGTCGAACGTTCGCGTTGGACGATTCATGTTTTTTTACACTCTAGTCGAATTAAGTTTAGAACATTCGAAGACACCATTCGTTTGTGTGGGCATAAGGCTATACAAAACAAATCATTTTCCATTACTAATGGATTTAATAATCATTTTGTATTTTACTTTGTCTTTCTGGCTTCTTCTAGTAAACTTAGGTTTCTTAATTATTATATTTCATTAAAAATTGGATTTTAATGAAAATGCATGTTATTTGCAGGGGTCACAGGTACTTGAAAACCAAGAAATTATCGAATAGTCGATTGATTGATAGATGCAGATCTAACGGCATTCCTAAATTTAAGTAGAATTTTTTGACAACGAATCTGAAATCCATGCGATGTTACTTGGCTTCATGTACTTGGAATCCAAGTTTTAAATTCAATGAAATTTGGTAATTCTAAGTAAATTATAAAAAAGTAATACAAATTCTGAAAGTAGTTATTGGAATTTTCAAAATATCGGCTCTAAATTTTTCATGAAAATGTCGAATATTCTTGCTTACATGCGTTTTTTTTTTCAATGTTTGTGGGCTTGGGAAGGGGGGGGGATAGGTAAAGCCCTTTATATTCAAAATTGTAGCTAGTACAGTTAAGGAAATAATATGTATATAAAGTAAAGTGACTATACTGAATTTATTGAGAAAGCTCCCTAGCGGCAGGTAAAGAATTTACAAAAAATTACTAAAGGATAATAAAGGATATCGCCAAAATATTCCAATTAAAAATGTACGCTATGCCATAAAAAGAACACAGAAATAAAGTTTCATAAAATCACCTGGAAAATTGGCAGATAATCTGTGATTAAAATCATGAACTTTCTGAACACTTTTTTTTTTCATTATTAGTAGGTAAAAAATTATTCTTTGAATTTTCAGGGTAGTTTAGATGAAAAATCAGAAAATGAATTTACATTGCCGCAAAAAACAATGTGCATTTCGAAATTTTCCTGTGACACTTAATTCTTGGTTGCTCTTATGATATAATATTATATTATATAACAATAAATAGTCATGTGAAACTGAATCCCATATGGGATTCAGTTTCATTAACCGCTTAACGGTTTTGCCCGTATGCCGTACGTACATCGATTTATGGAATTTTGATAGCTGTAAGCTAAAAATAAAACAACTAATAATTATTATAATTCAATATGGAAATGTCTTCAAGCTTTTTTCAGGAAAGTCATGTATTCCATGGATTTCTATTTGAAACAAAATAAGAAAATATTCCTAAAATGGAAGGTGTCATCTTATTAGATAGTAAAGAAAATAAAACTGTTAAGTGGTTAAACAAACATCTACTTTGCCGAGAGACTATTCAGCAGTAAATGATATGAAGATATTAAATTTAAATTAAACACAACCAATATTCACAATGAACTGCTAATCGCCAAAGGCGGCTAGATTTTAAATAATTTTGGAATAAAAATTACAAAATGCCAGCTACGATCTTTATGAAATACCGTTACAAATTTTTTCTAATTTTTTATCAAGAATTATTTTATGAAATAAGGCAACAAAGGCAAAGAAAATCTTTATATTCGAGTTCATAAAAGTATTGTCAAAGTTTTACCAACTTATTTGTATGCCCAGCACGTTTGTTCTGCATGGCGTACCGTTACGAGAATGCGTCTCGGATTCCAAATTATATTCGTGCGTTGTCGACATCATCTGGAGTAGTTATGCTCATGCGCTTCGTCATGCTATCTATTGAAGAATAAATTTCCCGCTGCACAGCAATTTAAAATATTTTATCTTCAATTTTCTGTTGCAAGACTCTAGTAATCTGATAAAATTTGTTACATTTTAAACAACTTTTTTTCTTTAAAAAAATTGGGAACATTTTACAATATCTTGGTCCTTTATCTGGTTATTTTAGTACCTTTAATGTTGGTATGCTAATACCCTAATTTCCTATTTCGAAATATTGTAATTTTATACGTATATAAATAGCCATTAGTTGTAAGAAATGAACGATTGATTTTTATTCAGTGCTTTTTTTTTATTTCTTTGCTCGTTATGACCTTTACGCATTTGGCAAAATAATAACTGTTTAAATATTTTATACCGACAAAACAATTATTGTCATAGAAACCAGCGGAAATGATCTCTTCAAAAGTTTCTCTCATACTTTCAAATCAAAATGTAGTTCCCAAAAGTTACTGCAAAAAATTGTTGACCTTCGAAAAGATAGAACATGCCTTCGATACTTTTGTTGTACAATAATTACGAAGTATTACCTTTTGGCGAGAATTTGGCGCTTTTACTGAATTTATCGTGTGATACTCGACGAGTTTTATGGCGATGAATCCCTGGTGTGGAGTTAATAATTTCTAAAATTCGAATTTGTGTTTTAACCGTATTTTTCCCAAACAACAGATATCAAAATTTAATTCAAAGCTAAAAATGTTATCCCATTCCAAATTTGTTACATTTAAGACGTTACTTTTTTTATCTATCACGTTAACATGCTTCTGAAGTTACAGAATGATAGACAATCAACTTCTTGTTCGATATGGTTAAAAATTTATTAGATGTCTACTCAATGGAGGTTTATTCTGAATTTCATCCATCTAGCTCTGTTTGTCTTGTAGTAACTGAATTAACTTGATTATAATAGATGGAAAACAAACTTCTTTTACCTTAATTATGTTCAAAATTTGATAGAAATTTACAAAATCTTTATAAAGATTATATACCAAATTTCATCTGTCTAACTCAAAGCATGCTTTAGTTATTTATGTCATAGGCAAATGGACAGAGAGACAGATATCGTGCCAAAAATTTGTTTTCTGATCTCAAAGAAGTGTAAATGGTATAAAATGATTGAAAATTAATATTCTCTTCCTTTTGACGAACATGACCTTTTTCTATATTTCTTACTCAATAAAAATCAAATGATAGAACTGTCTTATGATAAAATATTATACATCTTCTATGAAAACTTTTAAATTAGAAGTACAACGTCATATCCATTTCATTCTTCTGAAATAAAATTGTGTTTACTGCCAAATCAAGCTTATAACAATCCATCCTGTGCACACATCTACCCAAAATATTATTTCAAATTAACCACATCGCATACAATGACGTGTCTGACACGCGCATCGAATTACTGAATTTTTATTTTCAAGTTTGCAATCAAGCCACAGAATTAAGTATCCCAAATGCTCCATATATTATTTTAAACAATCAAATTAACGATAAATTACCAAAATAGGATGAGTTATCTAATTAGAAAGTTAATTAAATTCGTATGTCAAGTGGTTGAATTGGAAAAAAAATGTTTTAATGAGATCTACTGAAATTGGTGTACTTTGATCAATATTGTTTGAAAAGAGATTCCGGAAAGTTGGAAAAATGTGTTCTTCACGGTAGAAACCACCATTATGCATTGTTCTTGAGATCTATTATTGCATTATAACCGATGTAACATAATCATACTTTCGCATACCTCATTCCAGAAAGATGCACCTTGAACCAATTACGATTCGCCGAATCGGCCGTGTAAAAAAACGAAACGCTCGAACGGCACACGTTTGTTTATTTACCTCAGTGGGTAAAATTACTCGCGCCGAAGTTCGAATATCAATTCGATTCGAAAAAAACACCAACTCCCGCTTCGGCGACTTTCCACAGGGTCTCGCTTTACAATGGGATTAGCCTGGCATGCTCTGAAGGTGAACTAAAAATAAAAAATCTATATCTCACTCCGGAATTAGAAACATCAATAAAATAACAAACGATTAAATCTTTAACGAGGCGGGAAAACAGCAGTTCGTTCGATCTTGGATTAGGGAAGGAAGCGTGAAGGCGAGCCGGGAAGCGAGCAGCGTCCCCTGGCGGAAGTTTCGGATCAACTCCGGCTGTCGGTTTCGTTTTCGGAATCAGAAATCCCCGTGGCAATGGCTGGAGCGGATAGCGGCTGGAGTTGGGTCATCGCAGCTGCTTGCTGCTGGATAACTTTCGTCATCCAGGGACTGGTCCGGTCCGGTGGGGTGGTCTATGTCGCCCTCATCGACGCCTACGGGGTCAGCAGATCTCAGGCATCCTGGCCTTTCACCTTAAGATTGGCCCTCTGGAATCTGAGTGGTAAGAGACACTTTTTTTTAACTTCGCAAAAAGTTTTTTTTGTGTAAATCTTGTTGATGGCTCATTGAATGCAAAATGGGATGTAATTTTTTCTCTCTCTTTCAATTTTTTTATTTATATTTTTTTTCTGATAAAAAAAACGTTCTTAAATGTAATTGGTTGCACCTGTCACAATAGAAGGAAAGTCTTCGAATTCGAAACTTCATCTTTTCGGCATCAAAATCATACTTATATTTCAAACTTTCAATTTCCCATCTTTAAGTCTTTATAAAATTAGAATTATTTACAATTTTATAGATAAATATGGAAATTCCTACTTCTAAATCAGCACTTTAAAATTAACTTATTTCATTTATAAAAATTGGGTATAATATGAATTAATAGAAAATAAAAAATATAAAGAGAATTGGAATTGCGTATTGAAGGTGATTTACTGTTGAGGTATTAATAAGTATTTAAGTATAAATACCTGTTTGAATTTTGTGATAACGATTTTTAAAAAATTACATAATAATAGTTAAAAACAAGGATTAGATGAAAAACTGGATAATAATTGAAAAATCAATGATTAGATGGAAAATTGAATGATAATTGATAAATAATGATTTAGAAAAATTGAATAACTATTCATCATATTTCAGCAGTTTAGATTGGTTCAGATAGATTAATGACCCGTTTTGAAACATTAGGATCAGTTTTTTGGTTGGCCTTCATAAATTTAAATGATGCGAGATGACACTGACCGCACTCCACTTTACCAACTTCCACACCACATCGATATGAGAGCTTTTAATTAATAATGGCATATTATACAGATAATTGATCTTTATGCACAACAGATATGAATTTGGAACATTCCAGTTTTCCCTTTCCGAACTTTTTAATCCTTTCATAGGTCATTTCGTTCTAGTCATGTTATATTAAAATACCTTAAGGATAGGATTAAGATCGCTTAAGAAAAGTGTTTCTTGTTCTTAAAGCTTAATAGATATATTTAATTTCATTAATTAATGAATTTTGTTAATAAATAATTAAGTAAGAAATCAAGACACGCTATTTTACACAAAAGAAGAGACTAAATTATCCAAGTTTATATCTCATTTAAAAATAAACTTGTCAGAATTTAGACCAACCTACATGCCTTCATACAAAAATTGACAAATGCATACTTCCCGGAGGGATGCATACTTCCCGGAGCCTTGAAAGGGTTAAGAGTTGGCAACTACTCTTGTGATTATTCCTAGATATCGTTTTATGATAATTCCTGTTGATACAAAAGAGCATGATGCTGTGAAATAAAATGTGCAGAAATTTAAGGAAATTTGATTAGAAATTTTCCGGAAAGTAAAATTCAAAGAGGGAAACCGAACAATCTCTGCTTATTATCAAATTTACAATAAAACTGCTACATCAGTTATCGATAATGTCTCCCAGAACATTTACACGAGTCTTCTTTCTTTTTATTACATCATTATAAAAAGGAACAAGTATTTACGCCTGCTTTCTGACTTGCCCCGCCTAGAAGCGGTAGCGCTTCTTCTTCGGGAATTCTAGGCTGGGCATGGTTATTCTTCTGTGTTCTGTCAGTGAGGCGTTTAAATGTGCCTTCCTGTAAAAAAAGGGGGGTTGTACAAGCGAATGTGATGAGTGAGTAGCTAAAGTCGGTCCAAAACTTGGTTTGCCAGCTAGGAAAATTAAAATTGGAAGTTAAAAAAAATTATCATTATGTATCTAACGCTAGCTTCATAAGCCAGATAACATCTACGATACCGAAGTCGACTTTTGGTATAGTGGCTATGTTACTCGGCTACTGGCCCTAGCGTCGCAGGTTCGTATCACGACCTTAAATCGGCACACACACACACACACACACACACATAC
>JAOUZG010041912.1:2318288-2333158 GCA_026289955.1 Argiope argentata
GAATAACTCAGAATATGATAAAGTTCATTTATTTTGAAGTTGAAAAATTCAGTTTATAAAGTGATGAAATTCAATAAGCCAAACAAGACAGTGATCGTTGAATGATAGAACTACATGAACAATTATTACAAAGTTGAAACTCACGTTTGATATTTAATTTGATTGATGCGATTAATAATTTGATTTGATAAATCATCAATGGAGACATTAATTATGTTGTTTTTATTACCATAGGTTGATGGTTTAGATAATATTAATTAAATTTGATACTTATATTTGTTGACGAGAAGTTTTAATTAGGGACACCTTTGCACGAGTTTCTGCATTTATTAATGGAATTAAATATCTTTGTTTGATTTTCCTTGAATGGTTTTAATGAGGGTTTGAGTATAAAAGTCAAAACCAATAAAAAACAAAAGATTTAAATACTAAACAATTTATTAACTATTAAAAAAGCCACTCTGAAAATTTGCAAAGAGTACAAACTACATAAAAATTATTTAAGAGAATGTGAGTTTGAGTGTTGATTAATTAAGGAATGTGGGTTTGAGTGTGAAACTCAAGATCGATATAGAACAAGAGATTTAATCTTTTAAATATTTGATTAACTAGTGAGAGTTGGAACTTTGAACGCTTAAGAAGAGTACAAACTATATAAAAATTAACAAAGAATGATATCCACCTTTTATTATATAAAATTATATCTTCAAACATTACAAAATCCTCAAAATAAAATCCTCATTCGCAATTCTTTGTTTGACGATTGTCGGAGAAGAAAAAAAAAGAATGTTCTATTTTTGTGTATATGAGCCAGTCTAACATGTGTTAAGTTCCCTAAGCCTCCTGACTCTTAAAAATACAATCGTCCGGTTTATGTATCTTCTAACTTTCAAGGTATTGTTACTTCAATTTCTTATTTTTTATGTAAACTAAATAAATATTAAACAGACTGTTTCTTCCTTAGATTTCAACATTTTTAAACATTTGTTGAAACATTGCAAACGATTTTGAATTCATAGCAATCTATTGTTCAAATTTAAACAAAAAAATTCTAAATCTCAAGGAACATTTCCGCGATAATTGTATTCGTATTGTTAAAACTTATTTTTTAATTCAGGATGATGTAATTTCAGGATGATGTAAAAATTGTGTTAATGCAGTAATATTTTTGGAAGTTTTTGTGAGAAAAACATAAATTTCATTTTATTTTTAAATAATTAAAATTCAAAGATTAAACAAATTCCTTCTTTATTAGTTTTCGACTCGATTGAATGTTTGATGGCGAATGAAAACGATTTGAAATTCTTATCAAGCTATTGTAGAATTTTAGACAAAAAATATTTCCAAAAATCGCCAAATGTCTAGAAAAAAGATTTTGATAATGATATTGGTGTCGTTAAAACGATAGTTGTTGTTGTTGTTGTTTCAGTTTTAAGAAAATTTAAAAATCTTTTTTGTGTTTTAATATTTTTAAGCTATTCTGGAAAAACACCGAAAATTCGATTTATTTTAAATAATTAAGATTTTAATTAAAAAATTTTAAAAATCTCTACGAAGTTCAAATTTCTACTCCCCAAAATATATTTTTTCTAAATTTGATACTCTAGGTATAACTAAGAACGCCAATATATACACACAAATGCACATATTTTTTTCATCTTATTGCTATGGTTATCTTTAATTGTCAGTAATTTTTTGAATTGTTTTCTTCATGAAACCGTTTGATTTTTTTTCTTCTAAATTTATTCTTTTAAACTTTTGTTTTACTTTTTTAAACGACCTTTTCTTACATAGTGGCAAAATCATTCCATTTAAAATCTGTAAAAATCTAAAACGGGTTGTGTGTTTTTTGTTGTTGTTGTTTCAAATTTTTAATTATAATTTCTATGTATATTTTATAACTCGTGAAGTGAATAATAAGCAAACGTTTTATTTGAAAGAAACTTTTAATTTTTTAATGCTTCATAATATGAGAAAACTTGAAAAATTCAAGTTGGTTATCACACGGACTAGATTTTTGAAAATTTGATAACTTTTTTAACTAGAAGATTTGTGTTCTATATTGCACTTTTAAACATAAAAAGATGAAAAACGTAGCTTTTCTTATAATTTTCAAAGTATTTTTGGTTTTTAACTGATATATTTGTATCTCATAGGTTCCTACTCATTCTTTTTTTATGTAAAAGTTATAAACTATAAACATTTTATGACATTTTTTAAAACAAATATTTCGAATGTTATTATTGAATTTTCTCCAAATATGTCAAATATTTGTCATTTCATCGTATTCATATTTAGAAGTACAGTGGTACTTTTCATAGCATTTTAATAACTTTGAAAAAGCGCGGATAAATAATTCCTTTAAAACCGCTTCGAAATTCTAAAAAATTTAGAATTTATTAGATTGAATCTGATTGCATCATTTCAATATTCTAGTTGTTGCAAAACCGATGCTTCAGCCGACTTAATAAGCAAAATTATAGAAATGGATATTTTTTCCATTTCTATAAACAAACAAACTAACTAAAACTTTCTACAAACTAAAACAAATTTGTAAATTGATTTTTATTATTTACTCGTTGTTTGAAACTATTATAAATATATAATTGTGTCAACTATTTCTAACCTTGTACAATCCTTAACCTGTTAACCAGGTATGATGAAATATTTTAAAGCGAAATCAGTTGAATATAAATTAATCACTCTGTTAACAGGTTAAACATATTTTCAAGAACAAAAATTATTCCTAAGAATATTTCAGATTAATTCTTTACGCTTTGTAACAAACGCAGCTAGGAATAATTATGCATTTTAATTTCATCAATTTTAAATTAATAAAAAAATTTCAAGTTATAATTTTTACCTGGTTTTTTTTATATTTTACCATATGCATTAGTAAGTAACTTTCACGGTAACCTGAATTTCATAGATAAATTTTTTAAAAAGTTTTATTTTTTACACACTGTTGCATTTAAAAAATGATTAGAAATTTTAATATTTACGGGAATACCCGATAAAATAACTCTTGGTGATTCACACTTTGAGTGGTGGTGGTGGAAGTGGCTATTATTTAAAATGTCTGGATGTTGGAAATTTTATAATAAAGTCATATCACTGATTCTTCGACCCAACTGAATAATACTGGATAAGAAATATTGAATGATACGATTACACACGGATAATACTGAATGACACGGATATACACGGATAATACACACGGTAAATGCACAAGAAAAAGTAATACTGAATGACTGGACCACCGCAACAACAACACTGGCGGAAATTGTAGTTGAATCCAAAGAGCCATCACCGACAATGGTACAATCCTTCCCGTACGGAATTACGTTCCGTCATCGCTGGAGTAGCCAGACCCCCACCTTTTCATGTACCCTCTACAGTGACGAGATCCAACCACCATTCTGGAAGATTTTCATTTCGAAGTGCGCCTGGGGAGGAGTTTTTAATAAAGAAATTTTAAATATACAACTATTAATTTATACCGATTTAAATAAAAACTCAGTTTTAAAGTATATATTTTAATTATTTTCCTGCTTTCACTATTTTTGTTGTTAAAAATTTATACAAGTGTGGAATTGAACGAAAAAAAAAGCTTGAAGTCTATGGTTAATATAGAAAACATCATCTCTCTTATTTATAAGGGGAGGGGGGGGAGAATTAGAAATTTTCAAATTTTAATATTGATTTTTTGCACTTTTTTTATTTATTTACAAAATTTGAGTCCAGATTTTCCACATATCTATTAACTATGTAATTGATTTTTTTTTACAATTTTTTAATCCATATGATTCAAAAAATAATGCGAGTTTTTGAGGTATTATTTGAATATTTTTCCCCTTGGTTGTTGCATAACAAGGAGGAAAAATAATATTTAAATATTCTCTCGAAAATCTTAAAATAATGAATCATTTTGTCAAAAAGATAACAATCTTTCCTGTTTGATTAACATTTGCCGAGCACAGCACGTTACATCTCTGCGACAGGCTTCAAATAGAGTGTCATTTTGATGATGTTTTATTTTAAATATCTTTGATGAGCTGCTATGATACAACAAATATGACAGAACATTCCAGTCAAAATGATGAATTGTGATCTGCCCTTTCATATTCACGGCAAGTGACGAAAGTTCTAGAAATTTATGTCTGTAGGTTTTGCAAATTTTGGTTGCAATTTATAATCTTGTAGTCGCCCTTGGTAACCAATTGGACCGCCATTCCCATTGGCTGGGATAAGTTTAAAATAAATCTCTTATTCGTAATTATGAATAAGAGATTTGCATAATTAAATATAATTATAATTATGTAATTATGATTCAAAATAATTATTGTTCATAAATATTTTTCAGCATCAAATTATGATTGGCATTAAAGCTTTACTGTTATAATGGTCCTATATATGTTCTAATTAATTATCTAAGTAAAATAAAATCCCTCGACATTATTGTACTATTAAAAACTAGTACTTTTGATTTTTTGCACTGGGCAGAAGTGAAAAATTGCCAAATAATGTAGAAATTTTCCAAATTTCTTGCAATGGTTTTAAAGTGAAAAATCGTCAAGAAATGTGGAATTCTGTCAAATTTCTTTGGCGATTTTTCACTTGCACTCGGCTAACGAAAAAGTATTTAAAAACTTTCCAGACATGGCATATTCGGTCAAACAGTCTGTGTTAAACGTAAACAAGCATACACGGCCTTTCTTATTTTTAAGAAAAGGACATATGGTATGAAAGGAATAGTAAATGATTATATAAATCAAAAAATTATATAGAATTTAAATTAATGTGTTTAATTAACAAATTAACAATTAATTGAAGAAACAAATTAATGTATTTCAACACATTAATGCTTCTGCTATCAAGAACGAACGCAAATAAGCAATTTTTTTATTATACTTGATCTTTGATTATTTATGCGGAATAGTTTTTTATGAAATTCTATTTTCTAAAATAAATTTCTACAAATAATGTATTTACTATCCTTCTCCTTTTTCACGGCTTTACAAATAGAAAATGGTGCATGGTTTATGAAAGTTTTAGTAGCAACCTTAATATCCTCAGATTCTTGATATTAAACAAAAATAATTTTTCTTAGAAATTCTACTTTTATGAGAAAATGATTAATAACTAGATATACCATAGGAATATCATTCTATTTCAAAATGAACGACAGAGAGAAAAGTATTTGACTTCTTACACATCATGGTCAAAAGTAAACGATGTTTAAACCGGTTCTCTTTTACTACAAATAATTTTAAACAGATAAATTTAGGTTTTATTTTTGATTTGTTCGTAACATTTCAAATTGAGTGGCAGTGAAATTTTTTTATTATTTTTACTCAGTATCTGCTATACCAAACGATATTTTTACTTTCAAGTACATGTAGAGTAGAGAAATTATAGTAATCGTCAAAAAATCGACATTTTGACGAATCTCACCATTTCAGACTTTCCTAAGTTCAAAAAACACATTTTTGGAAAAAGTTCGGCTGTCGGTCTGTCTCTGATAAAAAAAATAATTCTAAAATGCTTTGAGCTAGACGACTGAAATTTGATATACGATCTTTACACCAAATAAATTTGCAGAATTTTATCGCTTTTTTGTGTTTACTCCGATCAGGGAAAGTCTGTCTTTACAACTGTTAAAATATAATTTAGCCCGATAATTTAAAAACCAAAAGAGTTTAGCTAAATAAAATTTAGTACACAAATTTAACATCTATGGAATAATGAGTTTTAAGCCAAATCCAACAACGAGTTAACTGTCTGTCAGTCTTTGCTTTCAGAAACATAAAATTTCAAAGCGCAGTGATTTAATATATCAATTTTGGCACTGGAATTTCTGACTACAAGTGAAGTTTTGTGTCAATTTTTATCAATCACTTGAGAAAAACGTGTTTAAAACACAAATTCGATTTATGGATACTATTAATGCATTCTAGGGATCGATCGCCAAATATCTTGCCAATAATAATAATATAGATTCAGTAAAAATGCTTAATCCAAGCCAAAGGTTAATATTTCTTAACTATTGTACGCCAATCCTATGCACGTCGTTCTCTGTCGTGACAAGTGTATTTGAGAGTATGCGAGAAAATTTTGGAGAGACTCGAACTGGTTTTTCTGATCCGCATTCTCTGTAAATAAATTTAAACAGACAATTGTGGATTTTATAATCTATCTATATTCCCAGCAAACTGTGGATATATGAAGCAGTTTCATTTTTAAAATGTGATTAAAAGTATATAAATTGAGTAGTTCTAAATGTAAATCAAATGGAATAGTCGTAATATACAGAATTGCCTTTCTGACTTCAAAGCAGAAAGAAAGCTACTCATTGAAACTTTTGCAACCTATAATTGCTGTTCTATAAAAGAAACAATGGTAAAGAACAATTAATGTGCCACAGTGAACTCTCTTACAACATCTGATAATATCTCTTCACATAAGCTGGTGCAAAAATTATAAGAGTTATTTCATAATAGGAAATTTTGACACCTTGGTATCTGTATGTCTTCGTGAAAAAATTGCTATTTCTAAATAAGATGATGCAAAAGGACGATTTCCGGATTACGCAGTGTTATAAAAGAGGTAGATTTTAATGTAATTCTACATGATTTCTAAACAAGACTTAACGATTTAACTCTTTATTTATCGATAGTACGTTACAGTATTTTTTTGAAATCAGGCTGAAACTTCACAATGTGATTAATACTTATAAAAAAAATATTTGAAAGAATGCAAAGAACATATTTCCAATAGAAAGCAGTATATGTCAGCTAAAAATACCATTAAAAAAGCCTTTTTAGTAATTCAAAGTAATTCATGTTTCAAACTAATGATTCAAAAGTAAATTTTAAAAATTGTTGGCAAAATAATTTAGTAAATAAAGAACTAAGCTATCCATTGGAGCTGGGAATGAATTAAAAACATCGTACTATATTTAAAAAAATCAATTACGTGTGTCTATAATTGAAAAATTATTCGTTCCAAATATTTAATAGAACAATTACAAATACGACAAAGGTATAAAATAAATCAGAAATTTCAAGAAGTAACAAAAATTTATCATAATTTAAAACTGCTTATGCTTTAAAAAACTATACATTTCAATTTTGGCTTCAAAAAAATTTAGAATTTTTAAAGTCTTTATTTAAGGTATCTGAACACATTGAAAACGTCAATTTTCCCCCAAAATGACATTTTTAAAAAAATGCTTTACTGTGCAGACCAGTCTTTGAGCTATCCAAAACAGGTTTACTTTTATCCCTACATTGTTTAGAAGTCAGGATTTTAATATTTTCGTAATGATCGATAAACTGGAAGTATACGTTTAAATAACCGGAATTACCGATTTAAAAGGCCAAAAACATATTAAAAATTTGTATAAACAGAAATTTAGTTTTAAATACGGAGCAGTTTTTGCTATGCAAAATGAAAAATGCCACTGTTTCAACGATTTTTTTCGAGGGAGGGGGGGATTTGTCCTTAGAGTTATCTTTGTGGAGCTCTGAACCCTCGAATTAGGGGCATTTATGTCTATAATACATTTTAATGAAGGTTTTATAGGATTACTGAATATCCTTAATATTGTAGGAGTGTATCCTATTGGAAACGCAGTTGCAGCATTTGCTGATATCGGCAAAGACAAAATAGATGAATCCAGACGGCATTCACTGTCAAATGCAAAATTTGCCACAAAAAAAAAAGATTAAAAGAATAAAATTATTAAAGGCTAAGGAAGAAGAAAGTATAATCTATAAATGTGGTGAATTTTAAATATGTACACTCATAATTTATTGTTAAAACATGTTACTGTATATTTTAATTCCACTTTTTTTTATTAAAATTGATATTTTCTTATTTTTTTCTCACCAAATCAAAAACACTCAAAATAATCACATTATTTATACTATTTTTTAAGAAATGAACTTAAAAATTTTTTAATTGAGTGAATATTTTTTAATTTACAGGCTATTGTTTGAATAATGTCATATATTTATTAAAATTTTCATGATAAATCTTTAACTGATTCTAAAATTTTTATTATCATGTCAGAACATGATGTTATTTTGGGGATGAGGTTTTTGGCTTCAACAAAAATTCGTAAGCGAAAAATAAAAATTTTATTTATTATCTGCACGAGCATCTCAAAAAAATTCAGCTTTTAATAATGCGTTGCCATTGCATTTACAAAAGCTCTGATTTTAAAAAAAATAATTTATTGATTACAGAAAATAAAATTTTTGAAAAATGTCATTTTGAGCACGTGATTATATGAAATGAAATAACAACCGCGAAACAAAGTTTTTTGGATCGTTTGCAATACTTAAGTGACTCATTCGATGAAACAATTGAAAAGAATAAAAATATAATGTAACTTGCACGAGCACATGGTGCTTGGCCGTTCAAGAAATTAAGATCTGACATGATACATTGAAATATGCATAGTAGATTTCATTTTAATCTTTTTTTATTATTATAACCATACAATTGTAATTCTTTGTATAGAGAAAACTATACAATGTTTTTCAAATAAATTTTATTCAGGTGAGGGAAACAGTTTTGATTTAACGAATTTGAAGTTTTTAAAGAATTTGCTTAAATTTGCGCTATTAATGCTAATTTTCAAACATTTTTAATATTTATATCAAATATTAACTCTATTACTAATTTTGAATAGTTTCAAACACAGAAATATAGCTTAAGTATGTCTACAACATGTTTCTCTAAAAACGAACGTGTTTGGATATCTTAATTAAACTTAACTAGTGGTTAAGGAAATTTAAACAGGTAATTATTAAGATTGTTCAAGCAATCAATTTTAAATTAATCAAATTGTTAGCAATAGTTTGGAGTATCAACTTCAGTTAATCTTACATGCGGTTTTATTTTCATAAAGCAATTACTTTTAAATTCCTGCGTCATTAAATGTAATACCTTTATCTACCTGATATTATAGAAAAATCTGCTTATCATCGAAAAACTTAAGAGCCAAAAATTCCACCATTAATTTCTCAGAAATCCAGAAATAACCTCAAGGTCATTGATGTCAATGCGGAAATAATCACAAGCAGTTTTTTGCTACATTTGTGAAAGCAATGTTTCACAACTCAGAAGCTTAACTCGAAATTTAAGATGAACTCGAGAAAGAAAAATGTAACATTTCAAACTTAAATTGTAATCGGTTCCAGAACTTTAACATCATGGTTTTGTGATCCAAGAGGAAATTTTGTTTCGTTTTAGTATTTAATGGAAATAATTTTGTATGTTAATCATTTTATTAAACGCCAACTTATTAATTATTAAGTATTTAAATTAATCATTAATTTATTAACTATATATACAAATAAGCAATCGACTAAGCAATAATTTGTTTATTGTCTCTGATACATATTTATCAATTTATCATAATTTTAATCAAGAAATTTATCATTTAAAAATTTATTGTTGGAATAATATTTTTATTTTATTTCCAAGAAATATTTTTGATGATTTTGCGTTCTTGAAAATATAAATTTGTACTTTTAACGTTAAATAATATTAATTAGTTAAAACATATTGGATGTTATTAATCAATGAATTCTTATAGAAAAAGGAATTTAAATTTCAATTATTAAAAAAATATTTTTTATAATGAAGAAAATAAATTTTATTTAAATATTTTTCATCAAAAATTTAATATAATAATATTTATTAAATAGTGCATTCTTTATTTCACTATTGTGCTCTATAAAAGGAGACGTTTTTTTAGCAAAATATTTTTATTTTTAAATTTGGATTTTTTGAAAGGAAATATTCGTTTTGATGGCTCTAATTTCACTGGATCTCGTCGTTTCGCATCTAATCAATAATATATTCGTATCTAATCGTCTGTGAGTCAATGACGTGTGACATCTAGGAAGTGTGACGTCATCGGCTAGTCTAAGTTGTCTTCAGGCACTTCGGTATCACCTCAAGTAGAAGTCTAAAACAGTTTCAATACATAATATGACTTCCTGTCTAATTTGGGGAGAAACTGACCCACATTTGGCTTCCATAAGAATCGCATGTTTTCAACTCTTTTATAGTCAGTTGAAATAAAGATAGCAGTTCGTTCTTGATGGACACAACCTATCGAATTTGAACATTGTTAGCCAATTACGGAAAAGACAATAATTTTTTTACGAACCTTAAAAAATAAGAGTACAATTTTAATTTTGAAACCAGATGTTATTTTTTAAATAAATTTTTCTTTTAAAGAAATTTAAATTGCTTTTTTCTTTTATAAAAAAGGCAAATTTTGAATATTTTCCTGAATTTTTTAACGCGTTTTAATATTATGTCAGAACACGATGTTTTTGAGATGAGGTTTTTGGCATCAATAGAAATCCGTACGCTAAAAATAAAAATTTTACTATCTGCGTGGAGCATCTCAAAAAATCAAGTTTTAATGACGGTTTGCTATTGCATTTACAAAAGCTCTGACTATGGCTACAGCGAAT
The DNA here is from genome assembly GCA_026289955.1 of Argiope argentata. Taxonomy (NCBI): domain Eukaryota; kingdom Metazoa; phylum Arthropoda; class Arachnida; order Araneae; family Araneidae; genus Argiope; species Argiope argentata. The sequence goes on from JAOUZG010041912.1 coordinate 2,328,788, forward strand.
AAAACCTTAAAAAATTATCATTTTGTGAGCGTGATTACATGAAATGAAATAAATAGGAAATGTGATGTTTTTTTAAACAATCAATGTGGGACAAAGTTTTTTTTGGATCGTTTGCAATACTAAAGTGACTCATTCAACAAAACAATTGAAATGAATAAAAATATAGTTTAGGTTGCACGAGCACATGGTGCTTGGCCGTTCAAGACATGATAGATTGAAATATGCCTAGCAGATTTCATTTTAATCTTTATGTTTTAATGCTTTTATTTTAAAATGTTTTAACATATCTGTAAGTTTTATGTGAATAATCCACTAATTTAATACTTTGAAATTCAGCAACCATTTTTTTAATTACATATCACTTCTTAATTTTTTAAAAATCTAAATAATAATGACATAGTCAAATTACAAAATAATATGACCATTGTAAAAATTACCAACTTTTTTAATTTTTTAAGTGCATAATATTTACATTAATTAAAGACTTTCAAGATTGGACATTTTTTAAAAACATTCATTGCCTCTCTGAATCCTTGCACCTTCCAACTTGAGTATCTTGTCTTCGTGTCATTAAGTTAAATATTTTTTTTTTTTTTGGAGCTTCGGCTATCGATCAACAAGTTTTCAAGGTCAGAGAGACTCTGACGACAGTGCCCGATGCATTCGGCTGCTTTTTCTTCTCTTTTAGACATGTCCCTGGAAATGAACTAGAAATTTCAAAAGAAAATTCTTTTTAAAAAACACTGACATTATAATTGTCACACGGCTGGATTTTCAAGACCTCGGTTACTTCCTTTCGAAGTTCATTTTTTTTTTATTCTAATGGTTGAATAATTTGCATAATCCAGTATTTCATAAGTTTCATTCGAATTCATTCAAGCGTTTGAGTTGATAGACATATAGATATGTTCATATTTATGTTTTAAAAAAAGGTTTTATTTATTGCATAAAACTAGAAATTTAAAAATAACACAGACATAAAATTAAGTTGTAAGCTGTCTTTAATAGAAAAAATTCTTTAATATAAAATATAATATATTTTTGTCATTAGAAATACGTTAACTTCTCAACAATCCGTTTGATATTCAAACCATAAGGTTAACGGATAAATAAAACTGTCAGAATAGTAAAAATGCCTCAAAAACGCATTAACTATAATTTATCTCGCAAACTTGAATAAGGCTTTAGAGTTCGATATTTGTTAAAGCACATTCCCTTGTGCAATGGTGTTCGGCACGATTTGCAGCAGTATTTTGTTTCAAAACATTAAGGTCCCCTCACGAATTTTCTCGTGTTTCGCAACCCATCTGTTACAGATCGTTCACGAGTTTTATCGTGTTTTGAGTACCACCTGTTACGGACAACTGACAAGTTTCTGTGTTTCGTCTCCCATCTGTTACGGACCTCTCACGAGTTTTCTCGTGTTGCGCGCCCCATCTGCTGTGATTTTAGAACGCACAAGTTGGACCAAAAACGCTATCCCAAGCGTATTTCTTACACATTGCTTTGGGTTCTTTTAATTTGTTAAATATTTGAATATGTTTGTTATGCATCTATTTAGCCAAAAAAAAAACCCGTGAAAACGAGATATCTCTTGACCCGGCCACAACGTTCGACTGCTAAAAACGAGAAATATCGTGCCCCGGCCACAACGTTCGACCTGCTAAAAAGGATAAATATCGGGATTCGTATGCAATGTGTTAATAGAAAAGCTTGCGATTATTGATTACAAAATGTAATAAATTGCACAAAAAATTTTTCTTTATGTAATAAATATTTCAAATTGTGATTTAAAAACCTATTGTTTACTTTCTCGTCACTGAAATTCTAATTCAGTGAGTCTTTTTCATTTTACAGTTAATGTGGTGATGCTAGAATTGGACAAAATAACTTTTAAAAAAGTAAATAAAGAATTAAAAAGTTCTCTGTAAAATAAATGTTCTTAATAATATTTTTACTTTCTTATATATGCAGTATGAAGAAAGTATTGTAATCATCAGAAAATTAGAGCCCGATATCTTGACGAATCTCCACGTTTTAGACATCTTTCAGTTCAAAAATTAAATTTTTAGAAAATCTCCGTCCGTCCGTCTGTCTGTGAGAAAAAGAACTCTAAAACGTTTTCAGCTAGACGGATAAAATTTGGTATACAATTTTTAGACCAAATTAAGAGATTTCTATCAAATTATGAAAAAAATCTGTTCAGAGGAAGCCAGTCTGCTAGAATGTAAATTAAAACCAGTATTACAAAACGAAGAGAGCTAGATAGATTAAATTAGGTACACAAATTTAACATCTTTAGTTTAGACTCCTGCTAAATTTTGAACCATATACAACCTGGGATTGACTTCCTGACGGACTGTACTTTCAAAAATGTATGAATTCCATAATTCAAAAAAGCAATAACTTAATTTCTGATTTCGTTACTTTTCTTTTTCCATTGGATCAAAATTGGATCTCTATTCTATTTTGCAGCATGCTTTTTCAATCTCAAGTAGTTTCAATTATTCATCATCAGATATTTTTTCCTTTTTCGTTCCAATATACAATTTAACTGCAAATACATAAGCCAGATCCAATTTTTTTTTCTCCTTAACCATTAGTTATCGTTCTTCCCTTGTTTAGACACTATTTTAAGCAGATTCTTCGTTTTTTAGAAAATACTGTTCCTAAGGATGCTATAATGTCAAGTACTCGAATTAATCAAACAATATCGTAGTTTTTGGCATAATGATAAACATCAACTTATTATAAGAGATTTGATTTTAATTAAAAACGACCAATATTATAGATGGACCAATAGGTTAAATAAAAACTACTAGTTTTTTATAAGATAGTGAGTATCCTTTTGTTAAACCCATTCGCTGCCAACCACGAATATACTCGTGGTTGGCAGGGTGTTACCCATTGCCAGCACGAATGTACTCGTGATACTTTCAACATATTATAACGTGCAACTTGTCAAACTTGCAAACTTTTTATGGGCACAAACATAATATACTAGTGTAAAAACTTGAAAAAAAGCTACAAATAAATTGTTTTTACAAAACTTCTACTTTATTTAACCCATTCGCTGCCAAGCCTAAATTGTATAAGGTTGTTCCCATTGCCAACCACGAGTATACTCGTGTTTGATTTTTATACACGTAAAGGATTATTTATGACAAAATATGTGTATTTATTTTGAAATAATAAAACTTAGATAAACAATAACACTCAAAACAGAAATGGCAATGGGAATAATTGCCATTGCCATTTCTGCCATTGCCATTCTGCCCATTCGCTGCCAAGCCTCATCCAATTTAGGCTTGGCAGCGAATGGGTTAAAGCAATCATTTATGAAAAACAAATTTTGTGGTAAATCTAATGCGTCGATGCAGAAAAGAGTCTAATGAAAAAAGCGAGACTTTTGCTTCTCCAAAACAGCCAAATAGTCTCTGATTTCGGTTTTCTATGCTAGTCGCAAGATACTTTTCCAAACAAATATTTCTGTTATATGACAAAGTAATAACAACGCATGCAAAAATTGAAAAATTAACCACCTGCAAACATTGAGAACACAAAAACCTGTCGAAAAGGGAAACATCGCACATTTGAAATTCTGGCACGTTTTTGAAGAGCAGAAGTTTGAATTGATGTGCATGAAAATGTGCCAGAAAACAAAATGCCGCATATCTGGAAACTATTTTATGGCATGTTTCCGTACAGCGCCAATTTGAGCCAAACACTGTGCCCCTTCATCACTAGGTGCCCTTTCCTTTTGTTACGCACAGCCTCAAATGTTGAAAATTAATATCATCCTATTAAAACTTTTTTAAATATGTTTGATGACTCAGCATTTTGGGTGATAAAAAAGATAGACAACATTAATGCATTTTCATTTTTCTTGCATGCAGTTTTCTTCTAGAATTGCAAAAGTACATAGCACACGTTATCACAAGCTCTGGGAAGTCTAGTTTTTAACATGATGTATATCTTTACATATAAAATATCTTTTATATATAGTTAAATTATCCTCATTTAGAATATCGTAACAGGGGAATTTAGCAGATAAAATGAACTCATGGATTCGCGTTTGTTAGAACTTTTAAATTCCTTCCTTTTTAATTTCTTATAAATGATACAAAACATATTCAAGTATTTTCTATATTTCGGTTTATTATTTCGATGAAAAAAATGTAAAAAAAAACTGAGTGAAAAAAAAACATTACTAAAGAGGAAAATTCTGAAAAGTCCATTTATTTCTCATATGTTCAATTTGTATTGAATCTCTCTCTCTCTCTCTCTCTCTCTCTCTCTCTCTCTCTCTCTCTCTCTCTCTATATATATATATATATATATATATATATATATATATATATATATATATAT
>JAOUZG010041912.1:2339076-2361964 GCA_026289955.1 Argiope argentata
ATATATATATATATATATATAGGGAGAGTATGAGTTAATAGCAAGAATTGAAGAATATGAATCTTACCATTTAATCACGTTGATGTGAAGCAGCAATTTTTATAATCTTTGCTTCAGCTTAAAATTAGCTTAGAATCAGCAGCTTTTTTTTATAGAATAAAATTAGACGTGTTGTCATCACAATGTAATAAAGCATAACGTTAGATAATAACTATTTCTGGCATTACGTTTATCATGTGATTGTAACATAACAATAAAATGACATAGAGAGTTATTTATTTACATGTACGAGAAAACAAGAAATTTTTACAACTCCATTTAACATAATGACAGGAAAAATAGTAAATCAAATATCGTAAATGCTATTCATTCTTTTTTTTTTGTTGAATTTCTGGATTATTTTAATGATATTAAATTCCAGAATGAAATAAATTGTTTTCGAGCATTGAATGCTAATATAATTCAAAATTTTCTTCTGTTAGTTTATTGATGCCATTCAAAATTGTTTAGATCTTTTAAGAGCAGGTAAACAAAAATTTAATGGGAATTTCAGGTTTCAAAATGGGAATTTGTAAAGGAAATAAATTAGAGCAGCTATTTCCAAACCTAAAGGAACGGAAGAAAAAATAAATTAAAAAACGGCAATCGAGTTTGAGCAGAAAAATCAAAATTTTCAAGGAAAGATTATTAGTTTGAGCAAAACAGTTTGAGCCTTTTTTAAAAAAAATATTTCTTCCCTTTTGTATCAAAGGCATTTTAAAATAAGGATGGAATTTAAAGTAATCACTTGAAAGGTGAAATTTTCTAAAGTCGGAAATCCCTTTCGATGACCTGTGCATTTTATGAAAGGAAAAACATAAGTGCCAGATTTTCCATCGAGTTGTTTATCAAGCGAAGAATAGCTTTAATGATTAGGTAATGATTCGGAAACGTAATACGGATTGCGAAATGGTCAATTTCCTTAATGAGATCCCGTAACTGTTATATAGCTTCCAGGTTAATTCCAAAGAACGTATGTCATTCGTAACCATAGTAACAATTAGGGGATAAACAGGCAATTATATTCATAGGTTACAATCGTGTTCAGGATCCAACTGGTTTCAAAATACAAGAAAAAGTTGTAGATAACTCTTCACTTACGATTATGAATTCTTAACTTCTTTATCTTAGGACATTGTATGCAACAAATAATTGAGTATTAAAATAAGACTCAATTACTTTTTTAATTCCAGTTTTTTTAAAATATTTTAGACCATTTCTAAATTTAATGATATCCTACAGATCCTTACTAATAAAATAAGTAAGAGTTTAGTAATATTAAGTTATCGGAACACGTTAATAATGTCGATTTTGTCAGAAAGTGACATTTTCTATTTTAAAAAACCCTTTACTGCATAAACCAATCTTTAATATATCCAAAACAGGTTTACTTTTATCTCTACGTTAATTAGAGGTTAAGATATCAGTATTTATGTAATGATCGGATACTGTAAGTGGACATTTAAATAACCGAAAGGGCCGATTTACAGGGCCATAAATAGTTTTAAAAATTGTATAAAATTAAGTTAAAAAATTGTATATAAACAAATTTAGTTTTAAATACGGAAAAAAATTTTGTACAAAAAAAACTCAAAGTGCAATGAGAGTTTCAATGGTGTTTTGAGGAAATTTGTGTTCGAAAGATGTCTTCGTTCAGTTCCGAACGCTCAGAATAAGGGTATTTACGTCTGTGTACATTTTAACTAAGGTTTTATATGATAACTGAATATTTTTAAAGCTATTGTAGTGTTTACTAGCTCAAATACAGTTAGAGCCTTTTCTGAGCTCTGAAAAGAAAATAGATTAATCCAGGCGGCATTAAATGCCAAATGCGAAAAATTGCCAGAAAGAAAATTAAATGTTTAAAAAAAGCAAAAATTATTATAAACTGCGGAGGAAGAAGGTATAATCTTTAAATGTGGTGAACTTTAAACATGTATACTTTAAATGCGTTTTTCTCAAAAAATATTAATTGCTCACTTTAAATAAAAAAACTCAAAATATAATTATTTTATTACTGTGAAGTTCGATCTTTATACTATACACGTTTAAGAGTCGGCCATACTAGATTCACACATAAGCATTTGTTGGGGGAACCCGCCCCTCTATGCACAATATGCCAACGCCTTTTGACAGTTCGGCACATTCTCATAGAGTGCCCAAGTTTTAATTCTCACGTTGTTTTAAAAGACGTCCTTCATAAATTGCCTCAACCTCTACTTTTCACCTTTTAAAAATAATTGATTTCTTTTACCTTATCTAAAAAGTTTATATTCTCTTTTAAATCTTTAAATCTGTGCAAACGATTATTATTAATATAGAATATTTGTAACACTTAGACATTAGACAACACTTTATGACGCTCTTAAAATGTAACCATGCGCCTTCTTAACGAACCACGTGACTCCATATACCATACTGTTGGCGCTGCATAATCAAAAATGGTTTTAGCGCCAGTAAACTGAAACTTTATACTATACTCTAGGGAATAAACTAAAAGAATTTAGATTGAGTGAGTGAGGGACTTTTTAACTTGCAGCTTATTTTTTGAACATTAACTTCTTGAATTTACTAAAAATTCCTTAATCTTCGACTGGCTTTGAAATTTTTATTGCTATAGCAATACGATTGTAATTCATTTCCTAGGGAAAACTATAGTTTATTTTGGTATAAGTTTTGTTCGGATGAGGCAAACATTTTTTTGGAGTAGATAATTTGAAGTTTTTGCTAAAATTTATACCGTCAATTTTCAAAAATTAGTTTTTATTTCAAATATTTATATTCTATTACCAATCTTTAATCAAATTTATGGGTTTAAGACTATTAAAGTATGTCTTCGCAATGTTTTCCTAAAAATTGAGGTACGTAAGTGTTCAGATACCTTAAGGATTTCAATTAAATACAACGAATTAGCAATTTTTAACAATAAATTAAGCAAGAAAAAAATACCGATGATACTGATACTGAAATACTGATATACTGATACTGAATACTGAAGATACTGATTAGAAAAAATAACTACTGAAAAACTTTTATAAACATACTTTTCTAATAAATTCACGAAGTTTGTTGCAATAAACTCGAGCAAAAATCGGATAACATTAGCGCGACATTAAAATTTGTTTAAAATCGGCCCCTTACAGTAAGTTTTGAAAATTATGTGTGTTATTAAGCAGCAAATTTTTAACATCAGCTTGGAGGATTGAAAAATGCAAACTCTATCAAGCCAAATTTTTACTCCATTTACAGCATAGTCGATTCGGTTACTAAATTATTTTTAGAGCCCACGAGTTACAAACCCGATTGATCACCATTTTTGCAATTTTTAATGGGATTTTTCAGAGGTAAAACAGAATGGTGTGGTCCCTAAAATTAAAAAATTACCGACGGACAGATTTGTACGAATGTACACAAATTTTCGAGAAATCAAGAAGTGCCACCTTATATTGTATCATTTGTCGAATGTAGTTATTTCAGCAAATGTCTCGAAAGAAAAATACCATTTCTATAAGTTAAATTATTTTTCCAAGATTCTTTAATGGTGTATACATATTAAAAGTAGCGATAAACATGGTTATTTTTATAATTTTAACTGTACTTTTAAATTATACCATGATAGAAAGACATGTACTCGGCGCATTCTGTATCCACGCGTCAAACAGGCAAATTGTTTCTCAAGTTAAAATTAATGTCCAATTCTTGCACCGTTAAATGATTGGATTTTAAGTACTCAGTAAATACTAAATTGGATCGGTATCATAGTATTTCGAGACAGAAAGCATCACCTAGAAAAATTCAACTAACACTTAAAATCGTAAGAGGACTTATAATACACTTGGAAATTTGTCAAAGACAATTACGCTTAAACTTGTATTATACGGCTATTGAACAGAAAAAACGTGAACAAGAATCTTTATTAACAATCGCTCATAGTTTTTTCGACTTCATTTTGCGGCGACTTTCAAGCCCAATTTTGTCCATAAAGGGAAAAACGTTATCATTCAGTATGCCACTCCCCAATTCCATTGTCTCCATCATTATGTCATACAGGCGCTTTTTGGTCTCTTCGGACAGTTCTCTGGGCTTTAGAGGCGTGAGCTTTCCAGTTTCTTGATATGCCGCTTTAGATGCCTTTCGATGACGTCTAGGATGCACCCGTAGACGAAATTCTCTGGAAGGCCATTCTGTGGACGAAAGAGTCACTTGCTCAGTCGTTGGATCAACCTCTTCATGCGTTGATGGGAATTCAGTTGCCGCTTTTAGAATCTTGGAGTGCGATTTTGGAGTGTGTTTCCCCGTTTTTAATTTTGGCTGTTTCACTGTTGAATGCAAACTTGCGATTTTGCTGCTACTAAGATCAGCTACCTTTGCAACAAATGCTAGCATATCCCTAAAACTCGTGGACAGAGTGTCAGCCATTAATCGGATGTAGCGCTTGCCATCGTATTTCTTCAATTTGTCCCATACCTTTGACTTTAAATGCGTAACTTTGCATTTTATTGGCATGAACTTCATACGATGTTTCAATGACTTGCTAAGAAGATTCTGACATGTCCCGTCCAATTCTGGATAATCCGGATCGGTTGTAAAGGCAGAGGGGTTATCCGATGTAATTTGAGTCTCTTCAGTCACAGTGGTTTCTATATTTTTGGTAGTATCGCTTTTGGAAAATGGAGAACTGTTAGAAGAATGCGGCGAAGATGTGCAGTCCGATTCATACCAGAAATCGCATGTCAAAAGGTCCTGGTTGAAAATGGTACCAATTGGGCACAAAAAGCTGTCCATACGATGATGCCAACAGGCATGGAATACCTGGGAAAATATGAATTAGTTGAAATCGGGAATACAATCAGATAATGAAATACATTTTAAATGTAGCAATGCTTCGATGTATTGCAGTGGGGATAATAAAGAATTGTTTTAGTAATTTTAATCTCACAACTGGATTCCCGGGCACATATACAAGAAATGTGGAATGATACATTACACTTAAGACAATACTTGGAGATTCCCACTATAGTAAAAGTTTGATAAGGTCTCGTTAGGTTTGGAATTATGGATCAAAGCCATTGTTGACCATGCTGCCAAACAGGATTTATTCAAGTATTCATTTATCGCAAAAAATCATGCACAAAATTATATAATAATTAGAAAAAGAAACATAAGTTTGCTTTTCGATTCCAATATCTTAAGAATAAAAAATATTTTCGTTGGGGTCCTCATCCTACAAGTCTTAAAGTTACATTAACAGCTACCAAAATGGTTCTGTCTGAATTGGTAAAAAAAATGGGACATTCCACTAACATACGACTTATGGATAGAGAACAATGACAACATGAACATGTAGATGGGGGTTCGGAGTTGATAAATATTCAATCTGGTGTGTCCAGTTATAATTCGATTTAACATAACAGATTTTTCTGGTTTAAGTTGTATTTAAAGGCCTTTATGAATTGCATACAACTTAAGAATCTCTTCGTTCCATATACTCCGCCATTTTATTCCAATCTATTTTCAGCCATTTGATCACCCAGAGGAACAAAATCTTAATTTGTAGCGTTAGGTTTTATGTAAAAATGTCAAGTTCAGCAGCATTGCGCTTGCTAATAACAATTAAATACAAGGTAGGGTGTTTTTTATATACCAAACGAGTCATTAAGGAAAGACTAAAAATTCGAGTGGACTACCTTCAGGACAATGGTAGTTTAAATCCAACTATTTAACTTATATTATTAAACCAAAATAAACCAGTTCACTTATTTGAGAACTTTCCAGTACGAATACTTATGCAAAATATTCCTATTTACTTAAAATGTAATATTTCCTTCTCGAGTACAAGCTATGCTTATTAAAATGAAGATATCAGTCCAAGCTTTAAATTTCAAAAATTTTTCAATTCGATGCAAAAGTAGATTCAAGAGGAAGTTGAAAAACATTCAAACAGCATAAATTCAAAAACATGCCGAGACCTTAAAAAAAGACATCTCATTTAAAATAATTGTATTCATTATAAACCATAGTTAAAGCAATGCAAGCCGATAACGAATGTTCGTGCATCTAGTAATATGCATTTCGCAAAAATAACTTTCTAAAAGATTTTGCCAAGATCAGTTAATGTTCTCTTGTAGACAATGAATTTGTTATTATCGACAATATATTGAATCATTTTTTTAACATTTTGGATCGAACTTTGCAGAGTCGCAATTCATTTTCCAATCCTACCTATAATGAGAATTCGTCTTTTAGGTTTAGAAACTGAAAGTTTAAAAATAAGAAAAAGTTTCAGATATAAAGTTGATTGTGATGAGCCGAGAGAAATATTAGATACTTATTACACAATTTAATCCGACTACCAGTCATTACGACTGTCAAGTTTTTTTATAGCACAAAAGCTATTCAACAAAGCTATGCAATACTTTTGATGTAAATATTTTAACTAGTTACCCTTTTTCGACCTCTTCGGAAAATGCATATTTAAAATTGTCATAAACATATATATTAAACTAAATGCAAGTAATTATAAAAATATGGTTGCCATTGAATCAACTCGTCATTAAGAAAAATGTACTTTTTTGTACCAAAATGATGAATTTCCTCGAATATTTATACAAGTTTTTACCTTTTTGTACACAATATACAACAAGTAATATAAAAATTAAGTCCATTCCTACTTAGGTCAACGTTAAGGTTAAGTTAAGAAAAATTTTATTTTAGTGACCCTTCATTAAATAATTACAGTTAATATAAATAATTTATCAACAGCGATTGATTACAACAAGAATTGAACTCGCGTTCTTCGCCTATACACGAAAAATTCTGGAAACCGCATTCTACCGATGAAGCTACTGCCTGTTGATCTCCATTTTCAATGCAAATTACTAAAACTAATTAAAGTATTAAAAAATAAAATTTTATGAAAGAATTGATTTATGAGAAAACTGTAATAATATCGAGTGTCATCCACTACAAGTCTAAAAAATATACTTGAGCTTAAGTTAATGAATAAAAAGTATTTTCTTAAAGATTGAAAATTTGATCAAGATTATCTATATTTAGAGAGACCGAGATTCAACAGGAATTGGCATGTAGTTGATAAGTTAACAACCTTTTACAATCAAATTGAAACATGGAATATCAATGAAAGCCAAAATGTCCGCATATATAGAAAACTAGCGAAGATAAAAACCATGAACAATAATACAAGAGATGCCACACTAATGATTAATTACGATTGATACAATTAAAAATATAAACATAAGAAATTTTAGAAACACCCAAGTCAGGGTGTGGCATCCGAAAGGATAGACACAAAAACAAATTGCTGGCACTCTTAGAAACAGACATTGAACCGTTGCACATTGAGCAAAATAGTTCTATTTTCTAGTTGGAAACCGACAGATGCAATCTGGTGTTTAGTTCTAAGCCTTGTTAAAATTATATTGATTTCTCTTGCTAAGCAATTAAAGTAAAATCTACATGGGTCTTTTTTTTCTTTGAAGATTACTTTTCAACAGTTAAATGGGTGGGCACTTTTCCGTCAGCCGGGCAGCAGCGAAAAGTCACCAAGGAAATTTGAGATTCCTTATTTGGCGATACTTCAAAATCACTAAGAAACTTGGTGGAATTTTACAATATTTGGCAATTTTCCGCTGATACCCGACTAACGGAAAATTACCAACGTGTGATTTTATTTAATGTGCGTTCTAAAGATCTCAGGTTAAAAACAAATTAGAATTAGTGGTAGAGGTTACGTATAGTGTGCCCCTTGTCGCGCCAAGGATGCCAAGTCCCCAATAAAGATGGCGGACAAAGTAAACAAACACTTCTATGGGATAGTTACGTTTACGACTCTCCGCAATATAATTAGGATTTTTTTACCGATACCGAGATAGCACACTAATGGTTTGACCAGTGATTAATTACGATTGATACAATTAAATGTATTAATTTATTTTTTTCTCAGATTTTTTTTTAAAATTAAACATCCTATCGCTTCGTTAGGCCCGGTAGCGGGAAACTAGTAGCTTCGCTAGCACATTGAACATAAGGACTGTGTGGATAGCATGAACAGTAAATAGAGAAAGACAAAGATGCAAAAAGAATGGATTGAATAGGAAATTTTAAAGAACGAGAAATGCGAATAATTCTATTGCAGACGATTTTTAAAGAAAGCAGACGACATCGTAAAGAAATTAATCAGACGATTTTGCGAAATCGCATATTGACAATTAAAATGAGTAAAGGAATAAATATTTTATATTCGCATTAAAAATATAATTGAAACTTCTTATTAACTATACAAAAAATCTTAATTATAACACAGATCTAAAATAAAATATTCAATTGATATTATTTTATTATTTTTAATTTAACAGTTTTCATAAGAGTTGAAGCTCGTGTACAACTCAATCATTGTAGGAAGTAAACAAAACATCATTAGGGTTACTACAAGAGATTTGTGTTGGGTTGCCATATTGGCGATAAACTCGGGGGCACATTAATGACCATTTTAGCCGAATTAGTCTCTTAAATTTCAACTTAAGTTGTGTGCAAGTCTGTTTTTAAAGAAAGTAATCGCCTGGAAATATTTCTCGTTATGTCTTCTCCAAGAAAAGGAAGTTGCCAATATAACAGGAAGAAGGGAAATGAAATTACCTGGCATCTCGTTGCCACGTCAGCGTAGATTCCAGGAATGAGTTTGTTTTCGCAGGTGAAAGAAGTTTGGGGGATATCGCAATAGCTCGGAAAATCTTTCCCTGGAGTTCCGACAGTAGGAACTTGTGAAGGTGCCTCGCTGGACTCGGCTTCGTGGTGCTCGTAACCTTCAGTTTCGGTCATTTGCGTTGGAGTCTCGGTCGGGTCAGCGGTTGCTTCTGAAGACAGTCCGTCCAGATAATTGCCAATACGATCTATAGCAATGTCCTCTTGGCTCCGGGCAGAGCTTTCGAGAGGACGAAATACCAGGTGCTTCATTCTCTGGTCGGCGAAGTCGGTGAGGTACTCGTAAAAGGCAGCGTCGATGGCCACTCTGTTAAAATCGTGCTGGTTGAATTTCGACCAGAACTTAACAGGCTCATTTTCTGCAAAGTACTTAGCGAAAATGTTGAAGACGAGATACGTGATGATCTTGAGTCTGAAGAAAACGCCCTCTTCTGGAAATCTTGAAAGGAAATCGGCTGGGAACATAAAGTCCAGTTGGTCGAAGAGTTCGTCTTTATCTGTGGACTCGGAATTATCTGCATACGAGGCATAGACACCTATGAAAGGAAATATAACCTTAAATATTAAAACTTCCTTTAAAAGACTTCTAATCATGGAAAAGGCACTTATTTACATTTGAAATAAAATTCTGAAGATAGCTTTATTGGCTTGACGAAACGAGATAATGGTTTCTATGCAAAGTGACAAAACCCCAATTTAGATTGTAGTGCATTTTTTCAAGCAAGACTACAGACTTGTATTTAGTACTCCAAAGAAGACGTTACGAGGACATCGAATTATATACATCTGCCGCATTCGTAATTTCATAATTTATCAAGATCGCAGCTAGTAATTTTGGATAGTAATTAAATCAACTCTTCTTTTTAGGAATTTTAATAGACGAATACGGCTAACAAAGCCTTTAGGCGGCTGTTCAATTGCAAAAGTGCCTTAAAAGATTTGTTTAATCTTTTTTAGATATGTGTTCAAATAAATTTCGGCTATATTTAACACATTGACAGCCGGCCCCGCGAAAACGCGGGTTTCGGAGTTCGTGAAGTTTCCGCTACGGTGCCGCCGCTCAGCCGTTGAATGCCTCGCGGGTCGCCGGCTGTCAATGTGTTAAAATTAGCACTCGATTATGTTACAGTAACAATTGCTTTTGTAAAGTACCTCGAGAAGGATCATTCGATAATCTTGAAATATTCTAAAAGAATGTTATACAACAAGTTAAAATTCTAATCGAGTAGTTATGGGATTGGGATGGTTAAAGAAAATCAACTCCTCAAACGATTGCTTCAGCAAATCTAAATTCTCTTTATGATATTCTTCTACCTTTAGTAGTAATGTAGTTGGCCATTAATTCGGTCATTTAAGATTTCAATTCCTATCATTGAGTTTTCCTTTTAAAATTACTAAAAATTCATAACATAACTTTGCAGACATTTCGTCGATGTAAAGTAAACACAGTTTACCTTACGACGACGCAACATGAAGTAACACAATTTACTTCACATTTCCAAATGCTTGGGTTTTGCTTCAAGAAAATGGGAACTAAATGGCAAGATTCTAAATTCAATGAAGGTAAACTAGGAATGCTTTATTTACATACGTTTCTATTGATGTCTATATTGAGACCACAAGATTTGATAAATGCTCAAGCATGGTTAGTCGTATCTAGTCCTGTGATAAGTTAATTACTGATTAAGCTGATGCACAATACCAAAAGAATTAGATTCAATTCAGAATTCTCTTTATAGATTAAGGAATAGTATGCCGACGTCCTGGCATAAGGATGACACATCTTCCCCATGATTTGGTTGTCCTGGGCTCGAGTCCCAGTTCAGACGTGGTTGTTGATCTGTTCTGTTAGGTGTGTGAATGTTTCCCTTGTAAAAAGGGGCGGTGCAAGCAAATGTGATGCGTGAGTAACCAAGACATATTCTTGGCCCTATGATTAAAAAAAAAAAAAAGAAACGATCCTAGGTTTAAAATCGTTATCTTCATCAGCAAGTTGCCTGACAAGTGGCAAGCGCCATTAAAAACAACAACAGTAATAGTACTGAAAATTGTCAATACCAAGTACCAATAGTAACGCCGTCAAGCCTGAATTGGACTTGGGAAGGAGAAGAAAAAAGCTTCAAAATACTTATTGACGAATTAATCATACAAAAACATCTGCGAAGTAAAAACAATTGCAGAAATTTCAGCATTTAGAGGATAAAAATATAACTAGAAAAAATACGGTATTCCATTTTAAAAATCGAAATACGAGCCTTTTGTAATTAGATTAATGCAAAGTCTTCGGAAATTTTAAGATAGTTTATTGTAATTTTCTTTTCAAATTCGTTCCTTGCTAGGAGTCTTCATTTTATTAAAACGCGGTTTTGAAATTAAAATTAAGGCAATACTGTTTTCAAAGTGTTAAATAGTATGCATTATTTGCTCGCATCTCATTATATGAATGATGACTCTTTAAAACTAAAACCCGCTGGCAATTCTGATTTGACGACTTAATAAACATACAAGGATCCCAAGTTTGTCTGTTAAAACTTGAGTAGCCTCATGGAATTTTATCCATAAATGGCATTACGCTTAAGAATCACGTAATAAAGATAAAAACAATTCAAAGTAGCACTGCATCGTGTTATTTATAAACACCAGAGGATTTTAAAACTTACCGACGCTCAAAAGAAGCAGACAGATTTTGATCAGCATCTAAAATATAAACAAAATAAGGATTTTAATATTTTTAGTGGATTTTTATTTTTCTAACTATCCTTTACTTAAAGCTACTAAATGAAAGCTTGTTTAATACTTAAAAAATATATGCTAGTGTCTTTGAATTAATATTATTTTTTTAAAAGAATCCTTATTAAAAAAAATCATTCTAAATAAAATTATGACTTACTTTTGTTGCTGCACTCAATCAATACAAGACTGCCCAAAAACTCGATATTCCGATCTTTTATCTTGTTGGAGACCTACTGGCGATTAAGATTTGAAAATTTTAATTTGATTCTAGAATCGATTTGATTTTATGAATAATTTCAATAGTCGGTTTCATACTAGTGGGCGTCATACTAGAGTTCAAACCATTTTAGTCACTTTTTTTGTATTGTTGAGTGGCATTTCTTCTACACATGTAAACTTTTGCAGGGTTTACACTCGGCCAGTTATAAGATGGCAAGGAGGCAGCGCATGCGCAGAAAGTCTAAAAATTGCTGTTCGGTCGATGCTAAACGAGACAACTACAAGCCGTCTGTATTGTATTTTTTTCTTACTGGACATGCGTTTGTAGAATTTAGCTGTTCTTTCGGCCAGGAGAAATTGATTAATTATTATAGTTTAATTCCGACAAATTTTCTCGTTGTTCTTTGTTCTTTCTGATACAGAGTTGTATTTTATTTTTTTATTTTATATTAACCATGTTTCTTTGTGTAAATATCCATCATTTTAATACAGTGCGCAAAAAAAAAATAATCAGGAATGCCAAAACGGCAATTATTAGCCAAGCTTGGAATGTTTGAATCCATCTTATGAAGTTGTGGCAAACATAAATCAGTATCTTTCTGCGCATGCGCTGCTTACTTGCCCTCTTATAATTGTTCGAGTGTAAACCCGGCATTAGGTAAATGCCGGGTTTACACTCGACCAATTATAAGAGGGCAAGTAGGCAGCGCATGCTCAGAAAGGCTGAAAAATGGTGTTCAGCCGATGGCAAGTAATTGTTCCACTGGGACAACTACAAACCGATATATTGTATTTTTTCTTACTGCGCATGTGTTTGTAGAATTTGGCGGGGGGAAAAACTGATCATTTATCATAGATTAATTCCGATATCTTTTGCACTTTGTTATTTCTGATGCGAGGTTGTTTTTTTTATTTACCTATAATTTTCTATAGTTCTCCAAATTTAAGTATGTTAACTTTTTTACTTTTATTTCATCACGTTTCTTTGTGTAAATACCCATAATTCTAATATGATACGAAGTGGAAAAAAATTCAAGAACCCCCAAAATAGCAATTTATAGCCAAACATGGAAGGCCTAAATTTTATCTTAATGAAACTGTGGTGGCAAATATAAATCAGGTCCTTTTTGCGCACGCGTTGCTTATTTGCCATTTTATAATTGGTCAAGTGTAAACCTGACATAAATCTTTTCTGTATACACATCTTACTTTTCATCTGCAATGAGTGCAAAATGAAATGTTAAGGATACGCGACATGATTGAAATACAACTCGAAATTATATGCTATTTTTCTATATGCTATTTATTCTTTCCCTAAGTAAAAATGAAAGCTAGATTTAATTTCATCTAATTCTGATAAGATGGTGCAAGATCCTCATTAAATCAAGGGTAAGCCTATCTTTGGTAACAATAGAGTATCAACTAACAATCGTTCTTTCATCAGTAAACCTTTTTGTTTTGGGTTTTTCATTATTTATATATTTGAAAATTGCCACTCGCAGATTATTGAATTTTTCTGACAATTTTTGTTCGTATATACATAGTTTTGAAATAATTTTTTTCCTGAAAATATTTTCCAGAATTCTTTAAAACAAATCATTATACTTTAAATTAATTTTTACTATAAAATATCAAACGTGAAAATCAATAAATAATTGACTAGTACTGAAATGATATACTTTTTTTGTTTTTGTTGATCTTAAACCGGAATAAAAAAAAGAATTTTAATACGTAATTTATGTTTATGTTTTGTGAAATAAATTAGTTGTAAACAAGAACTTGTTCATGCCGGTTTTCAAAAACAGGCTTTATTAAAGTGTTTTTAAAGTTAAAAGTGATGTGAATATTAATAAATATAAATAACATGATTTAATTAATGTCTATTAATTTCAGAAATTCCAAGGTAAAAAATCCTTTCTTATAAAATGTCTTTTTTCTTTCTATCATTCACTTAGAAATGTGGCGTTCCAAAGACTAAGTTTTTTTTTTTAATTTCCTTATTTTCTCAAATAACCGGTAAGTAATGAAAAATTCGAATTCGAAATTTTGATTAATCAGAACGTTTCAAAGCTCCCTGAAACGAAAAAATGCATCTTTGGAATTATATTACACTTTAAATAAACGCAATATCTAAAAAACGATTCGGATTGGACAGAGGAAATTTGGTACATAGTCTTTAAATCAAATTGTCAAAATCAATATGTCAAACACAACTGCAAAACGTAAAGTGCTAAACGGATAAAATTTGGTAGACTACTTTTATATCTGAAATATAAATCCATATTTAATTTTAAATCACACTGACAGCAAATCGAGAATGTATTTATCAGGGATATAAACCTTATAACACAAAAGAACTCAATGTCTTAGATCAATAAAATTATTTATGTTATCTTGTTTTTACACTTA
Source organism: Argiope argentata (assembly GCA_026289955.1). NCBI lineage: Eukaryota > Metazoa > Arthropoda > Arachnida > Araneae > Araneidae > Argiope > Argiope argentata. The sequence goes on from JAOUZG010041912.1 coordinate 2,353,198, forward strand.
TAGTTCTTTGTCAAGTCACAGTTTCTATTGATCGAAAAAAGTGCCAATTTCATAATAGATTTTCTTTTTTATTAAATTACGGGCAAATGAAAATAAACATATGAGTGTTCATGGCTGTACACAAGTTTCTAAGCGGAGAAGAGAAAGGATAACATTGGATAGAAAAAGATATAAGGACAAGGAAGGATATTTTATTGCAGTGTATTTGAGAAAATTTTGGCTGATTTTTGAAGTACTGTAAATAGAAATACCTGCATACAAATACTCTGTAAATAAGAAACAAACTGAAGTTTATGATTTTAGAATTTTCTTGTATAATGTAAGAAAAGAAAAAAAAATGAGAAAGCAAAATAATTCTAGTTTCTAAAAATAGCCGTATCATGAAGCATAGCCGTGTCATCATCGAAATGCAATGGAAACTTGATTTTGAAAACCGATTAGAAACGTAAATACCGTGAATAATTGAAAATTATGTTAAGAGATACATTCTGTCATAATTTCTTTTATTTTTACCAATTCATTTTTTAATCTATTGTTTTTTTATAAATGTGAAAGTTTGGATGGATGATATGAGTGAATCACGCCAGAACAGCTGAACGAAATTAGATGAAATTGAGCACAGAGAGAGATTATAGTCTAAAATAGGATATGGGCTATTATTTATTCCGGTTAATCGAGTGGTTGAATTTTTATTAATTAAAAACTAACTTTCCATCCAAAAATCTTTATTTCCCTTCCTCCAAATGAATAAAGTTCAGTTGGCTTTTTTCACACGCTAGTGAGGTTAGGCTTAACTTGTTTTCGACTGGTTATTTCAAACGATTCTGTTTACTTTTTCAGTTTTTGATGCATTTAAAATGAAACATTGTTGATTAATTGATTTTTCAGATTCCTTTTGAAGTACTTTTGAACTAAAAGAAACAGAATAAAGGAAATAAAAAATGTCTAATCTGTATTGCGTTACTCCAACTGGTGTAGAAGTTCATGCATTTGCGTTCCTCGGCGTCGAAAATTCACGCATGTGCAATGTGTTGTAATTGTTGACAACTGTTTCCGTTTTAATTAAAAGTTTTAAAAATATGTGTATAATACTGTTGAAGCTATCTCAATCACAAAAAGTAATTTTTTATTAATCTACATTAAAATTTATTTTTTATAAATTTACATTAAAATTTATTATTTATTAATTTACCTAAAAAATTTACCCCCTTCGAATGAGTAAGACTACAGTCATTTCCCCCCCCCCATGATAATGAGATTAGGCTTAACATGTTTTCGACCGGTTATTTCAAACGATTGTGTTTATTTTCTTAGTGCTTCGTGCATTTAAAAGTAAACAATGTTTAATGAATCTATCTTTTGGATTCAGTTTGAAATACTTTTGATTAAAATAAAACAGAATAAAGGAAATTAAAAATTTCTAATATTTCTTTCGTTACCCCAGCTGTAGTAGAAAATTCACGCATACGCAGTGTGTTCTGTTTGTCGAGGCCTGTATTTTCAACAGATACGAACTTGATTTTGTTTTGCCAGACTAATCACCAAAGCGATTTTGAATAATTGGTTTGCTGCTTTGTGTTATTTAAGGTACACATTAATAATAAATTGTTTTAGATTAGTTTTCTGAGTTAGGCTTTGGTGTGCAACCATTTGGTGTTATGTGAGTTGGTAATTTTAGTTGGCGCTTTGTTTGGATTTACCTTACCGTTATATTTTATGTAACTGTAATTCGATTTTTCTTGTTCATTTCCCTTTTTCCTGCTATGCGTATTCCTTTTACCCACTTTCATTATTTTCGATTAAAAAAATTTTGCATGCATTCCATTTTCCTGCCTTTATTGATTTTTTTATTTATATTTTTATTAATTTATTGCAGCGCTCATTAAAACCTGACGATTGGAAACGCTATTGCTGTCGTTCTCGCCACATTCGGCCGTTTTGCTAAAATTTGGCGACAAATTATTTTTTGGCGAATGTTATTTTCAACGGCACCATAATGATACGGTTTAATGAAATTTTACATTATGATCATACCGTCAGTTCCCACACATACTCATCAAAATTTCCACACGTACGAAGTCGTCGGTTTTTACCCACATATTATTTCGTATAACCATTTCGGACAAACACTTTTATTAATAACCAAATCAAATTTCATCATGTAATTTTAAAACGGTATTTTATTTTGATAGAAAATTTGCGAGAGTTTTTAATTTCCCCCTTTATATTTATTTATTTTTCAAAGATGCTCTTTAATATAGTTAACATCCCGTTTTAAAGCAACATTACGGTTATTATGGTGACGGACCTCGTAATTATGAGCCGTGATCAGATGACAAGAATGACAACTGAGCTGGCACTCTCTCTCCAAGCTTCTACACCGCATTGCGGAACAACAATTCGACTCAGGGGATTTAGCGTGCAACAGAGCCGCTTACACGACGATTCTCCGGTTAAATCGGATCTCTAACTTGAAAACTTCCGGTTCCAAAACCGAAACCTTAACACCAGAGCACTGTGGTTACACTGTGTTGTAACTTGCAACCGTCTCGGGATTCGCTTCAAAGTTGCCCACGTTTGTATGAACTGACAAACATAGCATGGGATAGCAACATTTTTTTAATGAAAAACAAGCCATATTTTCTTTTAGAATTTTTAATTTCTTTGATTATACAGTTCATAATACATTAAAACGATTTATTCCCTTCAAATTTTAACATTGTTTTAGTTATTCCTCTGCAGTTCTAATAAATCATAAAAACATAATTAAAAAAATGTAGAAATCGAGTCGTATAATAAAATGCTAATAATGAGGACAAACAAATTTTGAACTAAACTTATTAAGTTGATATGTAAATATTATAATGAATATATCGACAGTTCGTCTAAATGTGAAGGTCATCACTTTTATTCAGAAAATGATAATAAAACGACATTATAATACTATTCTACGAAACGACAATAATGCAATTGACATAAAATAATTAATCAGTATTGCTTTAAAACTAATATTAAATCACTGTATTTCCTAATAAGGTAATATAATCCAAAATGGATAATTTTAGGGCTAATTCTGTGCCTGTTTTTAAAGTCAATGTGTTAAAAAAATATTACCTATAATTAAAGAATATACAATTGTTAAAGAATTTACCCTATTAAATTACAGCTATAACGTTTTGTATATAAAAAAGAATTCTTTCCGAGACTTTATTTTCAATGGTTTTTACAGTTTTTAATGCTTACATAAGAACATAAATTGAGCAAAATTATTATGTGATACGTTGATATATCTCTTAAGTTATGTTTGACCTAATTATTATAAACTATTTGGATGGAATGTGGAAATAGGTTCGAAGAATGGAAATGGCATCCGTCTGAGAGGTCCCTCATCTGCTCGTGACTGGAATATAAAGCAAGAGCAGTTCCGGGGTTGACGTGACGAATATTTAGAAGGGAATTGGATTTTTTTTAGATGCGAGGTTATTGACCTGCTAAAAAAATATTTCCGCCGCTTAACTAGTAAAAACATTCTTTCGGATTCTATTAATTCTGTCCTGTTTTCCCCTGCTCTTTTTTAGTAGCATTTTTGCCTTTTCGAGCTATTAGTATGTCCATAAGGTAGGGAAAATTTTCGAAATACACCTTTTTAAGGCCCTTGCCTCACGTTTTGGAGGCCCGGTTACACTTCCCGAAACTCTAATTCGAATGCGGGACCTACGTGGTCCTCCATTTTGGTAACGCATAAGCGTCTAGGTTTTAAAGATGAATAATTTTTGTCGCATTTAATTTCATTTCCTCTTCTAAATTAAGCTTGAAATTATTATATTTTAAATAAAAAGTCAAACTTATGGATTTTTTTTAATAATTACTGGCCATTTATATTGACTCATAAAAATATCAGACATATTAATTTTTTAATGACTATGCCCATGCATCATATGGGCATTAAATTATTACTTTTCAAACTTGTAGGCAGGCATTAAATCATTTTAAGGCGCTGTATTTCGATACAAATACTGCATATAAGCCCTTTATATAGTCCATGGATTCTTTAATCATTAAGAGATAACATTCTCAAAATAGAAATAGAATAAATCTAATCTAATTAAGAAGTTTATCAATAACTAGCAGTACCCGCACGGTGGTTGTACTGCTAGTGCCTGTGGCATAGTAGCATTCAAGAAGAAAAATTAACTTTAAACTTAAGTCTAGCCTCCATCCTATATGGCATGGGCATGCTAAGCGACATCAAACAAACACAACAATGTATTTAGAAATGATCAAAAATAATTACAAAACAATTTTTATAGCACAAATTTAGAAATATTTATACATTTACAAAGGTAAAAATATGAAATGTCTAGATAAAATACAGGTGATCATTTCGCTCCTCAAGAGATTGTCTGTCTCCACAATTCAGTTGCAGTGCGATTCAAAGAAAGAAGATTTATTTCGCTCAGACTTTCAATCAAAGATTTTCCTAAGTGTGAACATTATTTTTTCAATATTCGATAACCGAACGTTTCTTTCCTCTCCATTTTCCTTATCGTGCTAAAGGTGAACTTTTTTGGCATTTAATGTATTACCTCCAAGGTTGGAGATTCTATTTTGAATCGTAGTTTTAAATCAAACGTAAACAAAGAAATGTCTCGCTTATGCAATACCACGGCTCTTGTTATGTGCGCATGCTCAATTTGAGGTGCACGGATAAGTGAAAAGTTTAAATCGCAATTATAAAACTCCCCTTTTTATATTGATATAATCTTAATGTACTGAAACCTTCCCCAATAAATGCTCTACAAAATGATATAAATATCTGAAATATCCGTTAACTATTTCTCAAGTTTTTGTGTTTCCAACATACAGACGTTTTCAGGAGGCTTCGTTTTGTACTATGTACAGATTAATTAATAAATCATGATCTAAAACAATTTTAGTACGCTTTTAATGGCGCAAGGCTTCATCTAATCGTGGAGATGACTGTATGAAAGTTAATTCATTTACATTCGTAAGCTGAAAACTTCACACTCAATGACTGTCATTGAGCGTATTATTCCGCGACTGATGATAATTCGATAGTTGCGTGTTGATTATTCTGCATACGGCTGCAGATGGATTAATTATGCGTAATCGTATACAGAGTTCCATACCAGTAAACCACATTCGAATACTATTCTACAAAATACAGAGAAGGAACAGGTCAGTGTGGAAGAAGATATACCATTTAGACGCGTTAAAATCTTAGGCTTTTCAAAACGCAAAGTAATTTGGTTATGAAAGTAAAAACAAAGTAACTGGAAACGGAAAGAAAGAAAACGGAAGTAATCGGAACCAAAGTAGTTGAAAGAAGATGCGCCATTTAGATGGCATAAAAATATTAGGCTTTTAATATCCAAAAGAGCCGACATCCTGGTACAGAGGTATTGCATCCTCCCCGTGATCTGGGTCTCCTAGTATCGAGTCCCGGCTGTTCGAACATGGTTGTTCTTTATTTGTTCTATCTGTGGTATATTTGAATCCCCCCCCCCTGTAAAAAAAAGTAGTGCAAGCGAATGTGATGTGGGAGTAGCTGTTCTGTAGGTGACGTCTTCATGTGATGTGTTGTCTACTTATGTAAGCCCCGTGTGATACTTAGTGGAGTACGAGGATTTCTAAATGTCCAATAAAAATCTAAAAGTAAGTAATCATAATAATTCTATAGAATTTTATTAGAATTTCTCTATATTATATCTTTTCTGAACAGCCAGGTTTTGAATATTCATTTTACTATTTTAGAATATAAATTCGCTAAGATTTGATAGTTAATCGGGCGTTTTTGTGTACACAATTCCATGACTAAATTGTATTTATAAATCACACTCGAATACCACTCAATAAAATACTCATTGGGAACAAGCCAATACTGATGAAGATGCATAAAAATAATTTTGGAATGTACTTTCAAAATTAATTTCCAAAGTTCCGACATAATTATTTCCCTATTGTCTAATTTCTATCAACTGTGTGGTCATAAAGATTCTTTTTGTCATATTAAAACATGAATTTGCAAAAAATTTCCAATTGTATTCATTTAAAAATTATATTACAAACATATTCCTTGTTAACGAGGCATAATCAGAATGAATTAATATATGACTGCACAGTTTAATTCAAATTTCTATCAATTTTTTCTATTTGTTCGTATTTTATAAAAATATTTCTCAATCATAAAATAAGAAGAATTGCATAGTTATTTTTTGAAATATGCAACGCTAATTAATTCTCTGAAATACTAAAGATCTTTTTTGGAACTAAAAGAGTATGTTGACGAAACTCAGTGAAGAGTTCCAGAAAAAAATATAAATACAAACAATTTTTTATTATATTTGTCTGTTTCATTTCCATCAAAATAACGAGTATTACATTGTCATAAGTGTAAACAAACCAAAGGCTTTTGCTACCCTCCAACAAGAAGTGTTATAAAAACAATTGGTGGTCGTGATCAACAACTAACCCACTTTTTGAAGCGAACTCGTTTCGTTTTCAACACTTTGCACTTTCTTCCCTTCCATACAGACCAAAAGACTTTTTTTTAACCTACTAGACCTGAAGCGTCGGAAAGGAACAGTTTTTCGCTTTTCTGTGAATCGCCCTCAAAACCTCATTCGAGCGAGACTGTATCCCATTTTTGTCGTCACAAATTAAATATTTGGCTCTAAACTCTGACTGTAGATTGATAGAGTCACGATTTAGTTATATAAGTAAACGGTTGCGCATGCTCCATTCTTTCATGTATTTTCTGAAAGGACCTTAAGAGTCATTACCATAAATTTGCAATTTGGGCTTGATTTTAAACCCATTTTTGTTTGGCAAATTAATTTATTGATTTAATAACGTAAAAAATTCAAGGCATTTCCTTGAATGTTTGATTTAAAATCACATGTATAATTTTTTTAGAAATAATTACTTTTGAAAAAGCTATAACCTGTTTCATTGAACTGTTTTTTCTTGCACGTAAACCTCTGAAATAAATCGATATTTTAATTAGTTGAAATTATCCCTAAACCTACAATCTTTATTAAACGAACAATATTTTAACTTGTTTGGTTTATTTTCATTAATTCATTTCCGGAATGAAGCAATAACAGTGTGATATAGAAGGGAAATATTACATTAGCAGACGATAAATTATTCAAAAGCTATACTGTGAAAGCCGACTGCAAAATAAAACTACATTATCAGACGAAAGTTTATTCAATAAATATTGTGAAAGCAGACTCAAAAATAAAATAAATTTTCTCGGTTTTATTTTTATAATTACTTTTGTAAAATAAGTTAAATAAGTAATTAAAAATGAATTTAATTTTAGTATAAAAACGTATAAAATCCTGATCATTTATGAGAATATTTATTGCAAATTTTAATAAGTTTCTACAAAACTCAGCAATTAATGTAATTGCTAAACGGAATAGTACGACATGTGGGAAGACGATGTAGCATCCTGTAACAATGCCCAACTAGAGGAGAAAAATCCATTCGAAGATTTTTAAAAGCACTCCTTGAAATGAAATCTATCAATGAATATTCGAATTTTGATTTTTAAAATGTCATTCATCTGTTATCAGTTTCAAAATTAGCTAAGAATAATCCGTTTTCTCAATTTTATATTTGTAACATAAATGTCTGTATTGAGCCGAAAAGATATATAAATAGTTTGATCTGGAAATGTCAGCAGTTTTAATTACTCTCAATTTGTTAAAAATGAAACAAAATTTTGATATTTTTTCTGATAATTACCGAAAATGGAATTATTTTGCAGTTAAAAAAAATTCATGCATAATTTTTCTGAATACTTTTTTATTTTTGAAATAAATTTCAAATATCATTTTTGCTACAAATTTTTTTATTTTGAATGAATATAAAGTTATTTTTTTATTAAAATCGGGCAAAAGGCACAGAATTTATAGGTATTAATCCTGCGTGTTTAAAATTAGCAGCTATAAAATGGGCGGATAATGACCTAAAATATTAGAGTGTTGGAATATATGCATCAATAGGTAAGAATATTCGAATGTTTGATCAAGAAATTTTAGTTTTATTTTTTAAAAAATTGAAGGACTTTAAAAGAACAAAATTTAGTAAATTACATCAGAGATCAAAAACAAATTCTTTAGAGCGACAATGGCTTATTTTTTCAGATGGCCCACGATTTTTTTTCATCAATTATTGGAAAGGTCTCTACTTTCAACAAGTGTGAAAAGTTATCTATTATAAAACAGAGTATTAAAAAAAGTTATGCATTCAATTTTTAAAATATGAGCTTCTAGACACATTGAATCGTTTCAACTTCTACCAAGATGCCTATTTTATAGATGTAAGCACAATATATTCGAAAGCACAAATGTATAAGCAGTACCTTTTTATAAATTTAGATATCGCCATTTAGTTTTTATTTTCATTCTATTTTTTTAATTCCTACAATTTGTTCTCTCTCTCTCATGTATATATATATATATATATATATATATAATGAAAAACACATTTAAATGATTTGTTGAGAATAAATAGCAGAGTCGTGGCCGAAATCATGGAGAAGACAGGTTGAATTTTTAGTTCTTTATTCCATCACGGGAGCAGGCATTATTTACAAGCGAAGGCGACGTGCACAACACAGAACGACACAACACAGTAAAGCTAAGTGTACAAAAAAGGGAAGGGGAAATCATTATCCCTGGTCTTAAATACCAAGACTTTGATAGGGATAAATATTTTTTATAGAGCTTATAAA
>JAOUZG010041912.1:2362364-2411438 GCA_026289955.1 Argiope argentata
TATATATTCATTCAATTGTTAATAAAATACTTTTTATTAATCCCTACAGTGTTCAAATATATTTTTTAAACTTGATACTTGATGATAGTACAATTTTTTCAAATATTAATTCATTCATTAAATGTAATTCATTTTTATTACTTTAAATAGAATTTTAGTAGTTCGTAATAAAAAATGAAATCGACAGGCAGTATATCGATCGGTAAAATGCGAGGATTTCAGTATTTTTCACTTAAAGGTGGAGAATACGAGTTCAATTCTTACAAAAATCAACTATTTTTTGATAAATTATTTATGTTGTAACTATTTAATAAAAACAACTAAAATAAAAAAATTTCTTTGTTTACCTAAGTAGCAATCGATTTTAAAAAATTTATTACTTGTTTTTGATTTTTTTTCACACACCGCTTCTAATTTTGTCGCGTACACGATTTAATTTCTTTCTTTCAACATAACAATTTCTTGTAAAGAAACTCAAACGATAATTTTAAAAAATTCTTTATGAACTCTTTTTATTCTTTCGTAAATAGTAATTTTATTGATTCTTTAACAGCCATGAACGTTATTTTGATACACAAGCAAATTTGCTTAGTTCCATATCCGTCTCATGAATTAATAGAATCTCCTGTTCCATTAGTTTGGTAATTAGAGGTTTTATTTAATATTTTGTCGATACTAATGCCGATACAACAAATTAACCACATTTCCAGATTACTGAGGCTTATAAATTGGTGGGATTCCTGTGCATTTATCCCTAATTTGGAAAGAAAGGCGTCAAAAATGTCAGATTATTTCCGTTTCGTAAAGGCAAAGTAAGCTATTTACTGCTTATTAATGCGTGAAAACGTTTAATCGTCCGATTGTTGCCGATTTCTGACATGTATCATGTGAATGGGTTTAATCACTGGAAAGATGCGTATCTCTTAAGCCGCTTTTCAAAGCCAAAACGCTTTTCTACGTTGATTGCTTCTTCGCTTCATTTGGTTGTCGAGATTATCTGATTGCAATCCTTTTTGTAGTCTTCATCTGAATTTGCAATCTTTTGTGTTTAAGAATGTTGCACTGCATGAACATTTTGAAAATCACATTTATATGCTTAGCGCACTAAAATGTAACTTTCGAATATTTATATAAGTTTTTATCTTTTCGCATACAAAATATCTAACGAGTAATACAAAAAATTTTAAAGGCAGTTCCTAATAAGGTAAATAAATTTTTTGTTTTAGGCACTTTTTAATAAATATTTACATTAATATGAATATATTACCCAAAATGTTTGATTTTCTCATGAATGAAACTCGCTTTCTTTGCCTTCAAGCCAAAAACGCCAAAATCCTCGCTTTTTAACCGATTGAGCTACCGCCCATTGATTTCATTTTTCATTACAAACTGCTAAAGCACTATTTAATGTAATAAAAATTAATTAAATTTAATGAATGAATGGATATTTGAAAAAGCTGCATTAACATCGAGTGTCATCCTCTACAACTTTAAAATAAATGCACTTAAATTTGATTGGATGAATAAAATGTATTTTATTAACGATTGAAAATTTGAACAAGATATATATATACATAAGGAGAGTGTGAACTAATAGTACGAATTGAAGAAAAATAAAGATTTATAATCGCTAAATAAATTCAAGTTGGATATTTTGCCCAATATCCTAAAAAAGGGCCTCTCAGAGTTAAAAAAATTCATTTTAGGAAATTATGTTTATCTGTCTGTGACCACAGTCACTAAAAAGCGCTTTAAGTGAGATGGAAAATCTTAAGTGCGGGATCATTATACCAATTTAGAGATCACAATCAAATTTTGAACGAAATCCCCTGACAGGAAAAATCCTTTGATTCTTTCGATACAAATAAATACAATAATTAACAAACGTAAAGCAAAGAGAAAGGTAATATAGGGGCATGGTGGCCTGGTGGTAAGGTCTCGACTCGTGAGCCGTAGGTTTTCAGGTTCGATATCCGATTTCATCGAAGTTCCGTCGTGCAAGGGGGTCTGCTGAACGTTGAATCCGTCACGGCAAAACGTCTATCTGCTGGTGTGGTGTGGAGAGGGGGTGCCATCTCAGGTGCTCTGGTCATCCTCGTCATCTGACCGGAGTTCTAAATCACGCGGTCCGTCTCAAAATAGCCCTAGTGTCTCTTTAAAACGAAACGTTAATGTAACTAACTACAACTGGAAAAACAACAGCCATTTATTAACCAATTAGAATAAAAAAGGCGATAAACTTCAACGTGGAATTAATTCAAAACTTATGTCGATTAAAATTTTATATCGAATGGCGAAATTCTATTGTATATGAAAAATTAAGAGAACATTCGAGCCCTTTAATCTAAAACTATGTACCATGGTAATGTTAAGGTTCATTAAAATATTTTTATTTTTAAAAATTGATACTAATTGAGCAATACTAATTCACCTAAAAAAAACTTTGTATTCATTATCATTTCAATGCATTTAAGAATTAATCCAGTAATTAAAATAAGAAAGGTTTTGTTGTGAAATATGCTTAAAAATAATTTTTAAAGCATTTTAATTAAAGAAAATTTTGTGCTGGACAAAATTAATATCATTAAAACCTCTAACTTCCGTAATTTTGCAATAGAATGATTTTTCTGCAGTCAATAAATTCTAGAATATCAAGGGATAATCGTAAAATTGTATTTTCATTTTAATTAATTAAAGTTATAATTAAAATCCTGGGAAATCCCTGTCTTAGGGACTGATTGATCTGTGGTTTCCAAATTTGGCACAAATATGCTTCGCGGAATGCAAATGTGGATCCCAGAGTATTTTCTTTAACTTTTCGATGAAAGTTTTTAGTTAAAAATGAAATGAAATTTTGACTTATTTCCTCGATAACTAATTAAAATATTGCTACAAACACGTAACTATTTCTTATTGTTAAAATACCTGGAAAAAAAATTCCACTTTTTTTTTCGAACATTATATAAAAATTAGAAATTAAGTTACCTCAAAAGACATCGCGTAGTTTGGAATAGATGACATAGACACTTCAGTTTTAAAACATACGGATTTCTTAGACCTCAATTTTCTTTAGAAAAATTTATATACATAATAATCAGAGCGATTATAAATTTATTAAAATAATACTGCTTTAAAGTCTTTCAAAGTTGTGTTGTTTGAAAGTAATTTTTTGAGGCAAGTATAAATGTCAGATTATTCATAAAATATTCAATTGAAATGCAATCAAAATTTCCGGTAAACAGACTGTCGCTAAATATTCAATGGATATATATGGTTCAGTGGTTATTCAGTGGTAATAAATAATAATAATAATAAATAATAAATGGAAGATTAATTTTGTAACCGATTTTACCGGATTTGCACTTTAATGCAAAACACGCTTGCAAATCAAACCTACGATTGAGTTTGTTGATCAATAATATTTGCGAAAGACGTTAAACCCGGAATTTCGCTCTCAAAGTATTCAATAATATATGCAAAATTTGCATTTTAATATGCAAATTGTGGTTAAAAAAACATAGTTTTAAACTCTTTCATAATTTCTAAAAATTCATGTTTAAGAATGGTTGATACTTTTTTTTTCATGTTAATAAGGGCAAAATATATTATTTTCTTTTGCATAATATATTCATAAGTAATAATATATATAATGTGGAAATGTCATTATATATTCGAGTATTATCTTTTTAATCATAAAACTTGCATCATTCATGAATTGCTTTTTACTTCTATTTTTCCTAGTTATTTATTAAATATGATGCAATAAATTCATGTTTTGTATGAAGAGAAACTTTTTATTACGTAAAACCTGTTATGTTGGTAATAAAGATAAATTTTAGAAAACTATTTAAACTCCCAAAACTACAATTAATTTGATTTTATACTTTTTGGACCATCAAAATTGACTTTTTAAATTAGTCAAATGGACTTTTTTGGATTTAAATCAGTCTTCGAAATTTTAAATATATTTTATCCATGAGTATTTAAGAAAATTTATATGTAAATACGAATTTTTTTTTTTTTTTGAAATGGATATGAAAAAAGCAAGAACGATCTCTAAGTATGTTCTCCTATAAACTTGTCAATCCCAGCTTAAGCACTTAACAATAGAATTATTTGTCAAATATATGTATATAGATAAAACAATTATTATCACAGAAGTCAATTGGAATGATCTCCCTAAAACTTTTCTCGTATTATCTCTTATAAAAGTGTTATCCTCAGTTTTATTACCGCAAAAAATTGTGGACCTGAGTAAGGCAGAGAACGCCTTTATGATACAATAGTTACGAAATATTAACTTTTGGCTTGAATTTAGTATTTTTATTGAATATATCGTGCTCTTCTTAGAGAGTTTTTTTTGTTATTAATTCATGGTATGCTATTAATTGTATCCAAAAACCGGGTTTGTGTATTAGCTGATTTTTACCATTCGATTGGAACAAAGATTTGAACACAAGATGCACCTAATTACATTATTTTTTGCATTTTTGTTTTTTAGTTATATTAACGTCCCGTTTTAAAGCAACACTAGGGCTATTTGGGAACGGATCTCGTAGTTTTGAACCACGGTCAGACGACGAGGTGGACACCTGAGCTCCCACCCTTTCTCAACTCTTCGCCTCACCAGAAGGACGACGTTTAGCTCGGGTGGCTTAACGTGCACTAGTCCAGCTTATATGACGGTTTTTCGGTGAATTCGAGTGTCGAACCTAAAACCCTGTAGTTTCGAAGCCGAAACCGTACCTCTAGGCCCCCACGACCATCAATGTGCTATTGAATGATCACATTAACCATTTCATTAAGACGAGGGTGCGCCTTTGTCTCATACTCTGCTCTAAAAGTTTGTGTCGCTCCCTCATATATAATATAAAAGACGCTGCAATAATATGGTTAAAACCTTGAATAGAAGACGAGTTATCTCGTCCTTCGCACATAGTGAATATTCTTAAACGAGTTATCTCGTCGCTGGCGATGAAAGTATTAAGAAATTTCTGAAAGTACATACCGAAAGACAGTCATCCCTTTGTTGTTTTCGTCTCAAACTTTGCTGTTGTCAACACTGTGGATGTTAAATCTGTGTATAGAATTTTATCTGTCTAGTTTTCTTCGTTTTGCAGTTATCGTATTAATTTACTTTCGAACAGCTGTACAGACGGACCTGATCAAAACAGATTTTACTCAAAGTTTAAGAGAAATCTGCAAATTTGGTGCAAAGATCGCATTCCAAATTTAGACTAACTCGGTGTTTTTTTTTTAATTTTTGTCACAGACAGACAGACATTTTCCAAAAATATGTTTTTCGAATTCAAGAAAGTCTAAATCATAAAGATTCATCAAAAGGAATTCGAAATTTTGGACGATTAAAATACTTTCTCTATACTTCATTCGTATAGCGTGAAAGTAAAAATGTTACGAAAAATCTTTTTCTTTATAAAAAAGATTAAAATCATCTAATAAAATGCAGTTACATTTTAGAGCATAACGTTATATAGATCGCAGCCCTGATATCATTTCTTTTGTTTTGCTGTAACAGATCCAGTAGATAACCAAATTAAATTGTTATGATACATTGAGCAAGAAAATAAATGTATTCCGTTCAAAAAAGTGTCCTTCTTTTAATTTCGTTTCAAAGAGCTGAATTAACAAACATGAATGTGCAGTCATTAATTTGTCAAGTGTAAGGCCGTACAAGAAAAATAACTGGAGTATTTAAAATTGGTTGTTGTATTCCTGTAAATTTATTTCCTTTTCAGTCGACTTTCACGAGAAAATTTAGATAACATCATTCACTTTCTGAATGGGAATTTCCAACAGTAAAATGCTTCATTTGTTGCATGTTTTTCTTCTTTAATCCGATTCCGTTTTTGTTTTGAAGTGCTGTAGATAGCAATCAATCGCAGACAAATCCTAAAAAATGGCTCGAGCCATAAATCTGCGCAACCCTTTATTCGAAACGCGATTGCATTGTGTTTTGCAACGCATAAAAGAATGGCGATCAAAAGATTGCCGTTTCAACAAAGTGGGAAATAATTTTTATTTCGTTATAAAAAACAGATTTTAGTTTGCAGACATTTATTTGCATGTTTTTCAATATGACAATGTTTAGAGGTTGACATATTATCAGCAAATTGCCACAAAAGTGGTGATAAATTGTGTCAAGCGCTTTATAATGCTAATTTTTGAAACTAGACTACTAAATTTCTCTGTTAATAGTTTCTTCTGCAGTAAATACTGAAAAAGAAAAGATTTTCAAAATTTTAATTATATTTTTTTAATTAAGAATGAATAAAAATTTCATTACTTCAGCATATATTATTGCACAAATGCCAATTTTATATCACGTTTAAAATTCGAGACATTGGCTTTTAAATTTCATTTGCCTTCATTATTTTCTGCTTGTTTTATTGAACTCCAAAATACCAGCCGCGACTACCGACCAGCTTGTTCACCTAGATATTAGACTGTTCAGTAATTAATAAAGGCGAACGTGTGTGATTTTCAATTTCACCTTATTTGATATGACTGGAAAACCTTACTCCGATTGAAAACATGCGATCGAGTTTTAAATGTAATTTTTCATAAAAGTAAATAAACAAACAATAAACAAAACCTAATGCCAAAAAATTGAAATATGCTATCTCAAATTTCATGTTATCATGTGGGAACATTATTATTTTTAAGGCATTGTTCGTCTTAATTAAAATCATTTACCACTTTTAACAGGTTTAAAACAATCATATGACTATCAGACTACGCATGCATCGATATTCCGAGAATCGGGTATATGGCCGACATTCGTGCTAAGTTGCAACTTTTTGTCGGTGATAAGTCGCCAAATGTGACAAGTATCTTTACCATTTTTTAATAACCCTAAAAGCAAAAAATGGATGCTTCAAAAGCAAGAAACCACCAATTTCTTGCCTACTCATTTTGAGGCTTTAAAAAACATCATATCAAAATAAAATTATGTCTTCACATCATAATAATATTGATAAAAGGGTAAGCTTTTTTTGTTTATTAAAATTTTGATTTTAGCTTATGAAATCTTATACTGTGTTATCCTTAATACTGTTAAATATTTCGAATATTTTCGAGTAAATTTTTAAAGAAAACTGCTATACAAGGAATATAAAAATAATGTAAAATAATGTTATTGAACATATAATAAGCCCAATATAGCATTAAATCCAGTTAATTGCCACAGTAAAAAAATTAACAATAAAACGTTTACGAAATAAATAATATAAAATTCTTCTTCCAAAAATGATTAAACACATATAGGCTGAGGTTTAATAAGTTACAGCTAAAAAAAGTGGCGCTGTGCGTTTTTCTTTTGATCTTTTTCTTTAAAAATAAATATAATTATTTTGCTAGATATCATTTTCTTATAATTTATTCAATTTATGAGCTTAGAATTTTACAGAAATACATTATCTAGTACCTAAACTGAAAAATAAACTACAATTCTACCCATTCTTTAAATATTGAGTTTCGATTGATAAATAATACGAAATTTTTAATTTTTTCGCATAGTGAAGTTTTAAAACAATTATAAAATATTTTAATTGATTAGTTTAATTATTTTCTGGCTAAAAAAATTCTAAAAACACATTGAGAAATTATTAAATTTAAACAATATGGATCAGAATTTTAACTGTGAGATTTTTCGTAAAACCGAGATAAGAATTGGTTTGGTTTAGTTATTATTAACGTCTCGTTGTGAAGCAACACTAGGGCTATTTTAGAGTGAACCTCGTAAATTTGAACCGTGGTCAGATGACAAGAACGACACTTGAGCTCGCATCCCCCTTTCCACATCGCACCAGTGGGAGAACGTTTGGCCCTGATGGATTTGAGGGGCAGCAGACCCCCTTACACGACGGTTTTTTTTTATCAGATCTCGAACCTTAAACCCTACCGATCACGAGACCGTACCACCAGACCACCACGGTCCAAGATAAGAAATGGAGGAAATAATTTTTGAAGCTATAAAGTAGTATTACAATGTATGTAATTGTGAATATAAAAATCAGTGTATATCCCCCAAAATGGGCTAAGAAACAAAATTCAAACAATTTCTCAAGAAAATCGTTCAAACATTAAGAATATTAATTTAAGAATTCCTGTTCTTGGAAAAAATGGACTTTTAACATAATCACATACATTAATTTTAAATTTTTCACCTTTCTTTGAATATCCCCATACAAATTAAATCTTTGGCAGTCGTTGATTTATTCACTGTAACTCAACTCCCCCCCCTCCTTCCCACTCTCCTGCCGTATTTAAGTTATCAGAGTAACCAATCACAAGATTACAAAAAAAAAATGAATAATTTCCTAATATTTATCACTGGTAATAGCTCGTAGGAGATATGTTACGTCATTTGAATGAAAGCAACTCAATCTCATAATATCTCGTGCTAAAACTCTTGAGGATATTTCCCTTACTTATTCTACATATTCAGGACGTTTTGCCGAGAAAAATTTAGAAGAAAAAAGGATTTAAAATTCAGTAACAAGTTTGATTTTTTAAAAAAAAAAATTTGTATTTTAATATAAAATTCATTTTATTAAATAGCAGTTTAAATAGAAAATCAAAAATATAAACTATACCTTTATCTGAATTAAATCGCTGTCAAAATATTTACTTTTGCTTACTTGTAATCTTTAAAATTTATTACATAAAAAGCTTTGTTATACATTTTTTGAAGCTGCAAACATTCTTTCATTTAATTCTATACCTAAAGCTTTTTAAATATTGAAACTTGCAATAATATGTTAAATAATCCGTCATGTAATTTAATTATTTGTTTTGCATTCAAATTTTAAGAATTGATTTTGTATGAAAGATGAAATGGCTTAGTAAGACTACGGGAATTATTTCACAAAGAAAGATGAAAGAAAGTTTCAAATAACGATATATCCCCCTTTTCTACAAATTAAGATTTTAAAAAGCAACGATAGTTGTTGTTATAAAGTACATGTAAATCACTGCTTTAAATCTTTTAAGTACTGGTAATAACAAGTAATAATAAATATTAATATTTCCTCAGAAAAGGTTGAAATCTTTTCATGATTATATTAACAATGTGAATCCCTTTGATTGAAAATGATTGCATCAGAAAGAGACATAAAATGGATGTTCGTTTTGAAACAGCGAACACCCTCGAAGAATTCTGCAAGTATTAATTACTAATTAAACGCACAAAACACACGCAACGATTTAATGACTTTAAATGTAAAGTCGTCATAAATTACAAGTAATTACAGTCGTAATTTCTTATAATTTTGAGACCATTATTGTTGTTTTCCTTTAAACAAGATTTTTAAATGCACTTATTATTACACATTTGTCTTAGTAAATTTTTAGTGTAGTTATCAATTTTTGCTCATACGTTCTAAAGCCTTGCACTTCTGAAATTTTATATAGTTATTAGTTCTTGATAAAAAAAATCAGAATATTTTAATAATTTTAGAGTTAGATTCAGAATATTTTAATAATAGAAGTTTAATCACTCCATTTTTATTTAAAGTT
Source organism: Argiope argentata (assembly GCA_026289955.1). Classification (NCBI taxonomy): domain Eukaryota; kingdom Metazoa; phylum Arthropoda; class Arachnida; order Araneae; family Araneidae; genus Argiope; species Argiope argentata. The sequence continues at coordinate 2,371,902 of JAOUZG010041912.1, forward strand.
CAAATTTTACAGGAGCTGGCAGAAAATTAGAGAAAGGCATATTACAATTTTAAAAAATGGTATAAGTCTTATTTAATAGTATTAGGACTATTAAAATTCGTTACTTAAAAATATTTTGCTAATAGAGTTATTAAAAGTCTAAGTTAAATAAAATATTAAACATTTTAACGTTTAATAACACTGTCGAAACAGGTAGTTGCCAAAATTGGTTAGTAAAAAATAAGTGTAATTAACATTAAGAAAAACCATAGCAATATGAAGAACCAACCAGTTTAAACCAAAACAATGTGGAACTATTTATTGTTAAACATGTCCAAATTTTTAAAATAATAGAGGTGAGCTAGAAAAAAATTTAACTTCAAATATCATTGTTTTTATTTATTTAAATCAAGCAATTGCTTTAAAAATATATTAAATATCATCTCGGCATTGTAACCGGGGATAAAGTCATTGATGCTATAAATCCCAATATCTTACTTCTTTCAAATTTCGGCATTGCACCTCTCTAAGTAGATTCAAAGAAACTGAAAGTTTTTTTTAATTATTTTATTTTTTTACTAATATAAATGCGATACATATTTTAAATGATATTTTGAATTAAAAGCATTTTTAAATTATTTTATAAATCTTGAGTGCATTTCAAACTTTCTTATGCAGATATTTTTTCTTAATATTGATACGTAAATTTATTTTCTATGTCTCTAAACAAATTTTTAGACACATAACCTTCAAATCTGTTATTATGCTATCCATTGACTTAAAAATTAAAAATTTAAGTATTTTTCCGTTGGCCGGGAGCTGCAGCGAAAAATCGCCAAATATTGTAAACTTCCGCCAAATTTCTTTGGCGATTTTCCATTGTCACCCTGCTAACGGAAAATTACCGAAATTTAAATCCTCTTCTAAATAAAGGTTGTAACCTTGTCTTTAAATCTTATGAACCTTTTTTCTTTAACTAAAACAGATTCAGTGTTATTGATGAAATTGTTATCCTTTATTTAAAAAAAAACTCATTTAAAACATTTCAGAAATGTATAAAGAATACCAAAATTTCTAACCTAATTGTAATTTGATGTAAAAAAGAGACTTTCGAAGGCTGCTTGGGAAATACGTTTTTCTTAAGGTGTCAATCATTACTCTACACAAATATTCCGAATTCTTTTTAAATGTCAGAAAAGCCTTGAATTAGATTTAAAAGTGACAATGGCTCTTTTTACTATTAAAAAAATCTTATCAGACAAAAAAATAAATTCATTTTGTAACTTATTGACAGTTTCCTTGACTTTTTATAAATTTTGCAGTTAAAGGAAAAATCAGTTTTCAAAGGGGAAAACGGTTTATAAAAAAAAAATCGATTTTTTTCGTCTCGTTTCATATTCAAGGATTTGCTATTACCCCATCAAAACGTAATAATTTCTTCTTTACAGCAGTAACTGCCTTAATTTTATGTTGTAGTGATATTCGTTCTAAGTACTAATGTTCCCGGAAAAAACGATCAGACAATATTTTTTGGAAAAATTTCTTTTCGAAGAAATAATCATTGGCTTTTTTTCCCGCCAAGAACACTGAACGCTCCATTGAAGCAGCAGACATTCAAATGGCTATATTTAATCACCAAGACGATAGTAGAAAAGTGAGATTATAGAGTGCTTCATTACTTTTATCGTCCCTTTCCACCACTCTACCGTAAAATTTCAAGGACATGTAGAAAGAAAGGGCGCGTTAATCTGTATTATTTTATTATATCATCTAAATTAAAATTCAGTCATCCAGTAACTGAAAACTCATTATTTGCATAACTTTCATTGCCAAAAAATTTGTTTTCATATAAATTCTTTTGTATAATTTCGATATCATTTAAATTTATAATTGTAGATTTAAATTTATTCTTTTCTAATATCGCTTACCTGCTTAGATCTTATTTATATTAATATCTAAGAAATATGTGGGTTCTAGGTTTTTTATAGAAATCGATTCTTAAATGTTTTCGAACAAAAAATATTCTAAGAGAATTTTGACTGTTCGTCAAAAACTAGATGTCGTCGCTTGAAGAGTAAAATCTTGTATCTCAATTTTACAAGAGAGAGAAAAACAATTCTCGACAATCAATAAGGAATATTTCTAGATTTATTTTCACTTATGTACCTTCGTATTAATATCGGATTTGAAAAAAATTCGGAAATATTCATTGTAAGCTATGAAAAATACAACGTTTTCTATTAATTTTGTAAAACTGTAAGTTAAGATAGGCGATACTCTTTGTTACGAAATGATAAGTATTACTAGATGAAGCGATCGTTAAATAATTTTTAATACATTCGTTATTGCACGATAGCAGTACGAAGAAAACAGATATCAATTTTTTGAAATATTTTTCTGGAAAAAATGAATAGCTTATGAGTGTTTTTCCCTCCTTCAACACCAAAAAAAGTTATCCCTTTATTCTCAATTTTTGGAGTGGCCTCCTCAAAACTTTCTTGCATACTGTTATTTTCAATATTCTGAGACGACCACTATTCGACGATTCTCTCTCATTAAGGAGTTAGGCGGAAGGCTGAGCTTATTTCCAAAATTCTTCGTCATTCTTTGACCTTGATTTTCAATTTATTAGATAATTTTTATACGATTATTTTTCATGTGTGTATGTGAATATCGTGTTGTTTCTGACTGTACAATTTTAATTCAGCTTGCGAGTAATCCAAGTTTATTTTATAGTTAGATGTAAACATCCCCTCTTTTCATCTTTCCTCTCACCCTTATTTTGGCGAATTAAACCTCTCCTAACGCATGCGTAAAAGCACGGAGGTTTTTAGAAACCATTGCCGAACAATACTTTCCAATGAACTTGTCATATCGGACATCACCTTACATAGGAAGGGCGTACAGTAGTTTCGAAAGTTACAGTAGCTATTAACTTCTGGCTTACATTTGGAACTTTTATTGAATCTAACGAGAGGTCGTTGGCGAGTTATTTGGCGATTATCCCTGATAATATTATCCTGATAGTATCCAAAAACTGAATCTGTATTTCATACACATTTTTATCAACCGATTAAAACAAAAATTTGGCACATAACTGTATGTAGGGGTCACAAAATTTCGTACAAATTTTGATATATTTAGGTCTTAGAGTTTTTGAACTATCGCGTTTACATGTATTTTGAAAGTGCAGACCGACAGACAGTCAGTCCGTTGTCGGATTTCGATCAAAATTTGACAAGTGTCTACCCTATAGATGTTAAATCTTTCTACCAAATTTTATCTGTCTAGCTCTCTTTATTTTGTAATTACCGTATTAATTTATATTTGAAAACCAGACAGTTGAGAAGTCTCTGAGTAAATTTTACTCAAAAGTAATTGAAATCTGCAAATTTGAGAAGAATGTTTACCAAATTTAAATTGTCTAATTTAAACCGTTTTGAGTTACCTTTGTCACAGTCAGATAGACGGGCATTTTCTAAACATGTGTTTTTGGAACTAAGGGAAGTTTGAAACGTGGATATGCGATAAAATCTCGAGTTCGAATTTTTTGACGATTACTGAACTTTCTCTGAACTGTACAAAAAAGTAAAGTAAAAAAAGTACTAGATATTTACTTCAGATATTCATTAATACTATGTAAAAGTCATAGATATTACTTTTTTCTATGTGTGGAACTTGTTTTTTCGCCCTTGTAAAATAAAAAAAATTATGTAATAAACATACTTTAACATTTTTTTCTTTTTTGCTTGCCTACATATGTTATTTTTGTCAGTTTAATTTTTTTTTCCGAATAGTAATTATGTCCTTCAAACTGGCATCTCAATTTTCAAATTTTCAACATACCTGTTGTATAGCAACCTGAACGATTTTATAATGTTTTATTCCTTGTCAATATCTTTGAACGGTTACCACAGGAGACAGAAAGTTTTGACATTATCATTGATTTTTTTAAAATTCCAAGTTATGTTTAAATTTCAAATTTTCAGCATTCTTGTTGTATAGCAGTTTGAAGGTTTTAAAATTTTTCATTCTTTGTCAATATCTTTGTAAGGTTGTCACAGGAGATAGAAAGTTTTGACATTATTATCATTATTTATTTAATTTTTCTTTGAATTCTAAGTCATGTTTAAATTTATGGCAATTAGCTAGACAACAACACTGCGAAATTAGCATAAATACTTTTACCATTCAATATTCTTATACCTGGTATTTCAGGCCTATTAAATGGCGATTCATATACGAAGCAAGATACTTGGAACATACAAAATAACAATAATCTACACTTAATCAAACTATAAGTGGCCGGCGTCCAGGTATAGAGGTAGCCCGTCTTCTCCGTGATCTGGGAGTCTTGGTTCAATTGTTCTTCTGAGTCTTTCTGCGGTATGAGAATGTGCCTCCCCCCCCCTCCCTGAGAAATTTGGGTAGTACAAGCAAATGTGGCGCATGAAGTAACTAAGTTGTACTTTTGGCCTTTGATGACACTATTATAAAAACAAGAGACGTTCATTCGGCTTAAATCACTGACAGATAATTGTCATCGGACTTATGAAGTGCCATAAGTCACAACACAAAAATCGTAAGTTTGTAGTTTGCCTTAGAATGCAGAGGCTTTAATGAAACAATTTAATCTACATGTGTTAAAATAATTTAAATAAAAAATCATTTGCAGTGTTTAGCATTAAATTGCGTTATTAATTTGACCTTTGATGGTTTTTAAGAGGTCTAGGAAACAGAAATTCAAATATGATTTTCGGAACAACACTAGAAAAATACTGTCTGGAACTCTGTTCAGAAAAATAAACTAAAAAGTATAAAAATTAAGTGGTGGAACTGCTAATTGACGAAGAAACGAGTTTAGAATCTATTTATAAGTTTGCCGTAGCCAAGAATAAAATTCGACCTAGCAAATGGAACAAAGAAAAAATATTTGTAGAAGGACAATTGGAACTATTAAAGGCACGCTGCAGAAATAAGATACAGAAAAACCAAAAGCCGAGATTTCAAGGGTGAAAACTAATTTGTTCAATTTATCAATGTTGCAACCACGATTAGAAGCTTCGAAGACGCCCAGTCGAGATTTAATTCTTTTCTTCGTTGCATTTCGAAAATTCAGACGGAACAAGAATAAAAGCAGTACAGACAGACAGTATGCCTCAAGGTATGTACAAAAGGGTGGGATTCAAGTCTCAAGTCGTCTTGGAACATGAATTTGCATGAAACTGTTATTTTTCTTTATATTTGATCGAACCTTAAACAAAGCCTTTGCTTAAGTGATGGCTCTTTTTTTAGCAACGAAATCTTATTATGGATAGGTTATTATGTCCATAATAAGATTCGGTTTTACAACGGAAGGAGAGGTGCTGTAACTTCTGAGGGTGTGGACCCCTGAGCACCCGAGAGCAGAAGTATGACTTCTAGCACACGTAACAAGCCCTTTTTATGGGACTGACTTCATTTATGTATTTCATTCATTCATCCACATCTAGTTATTTAGATCTGGAACAAAGAAGGATAGATTATTATGATTACATCTTATGAGTGTTTGATGGCTATTTACATACAGTTACATTTCGATTTAAATCTAAAATAATATTCGGAACTCCCACGAGGACTCCAACAAGCGCACACGTTTATTATTATTATATTAGTCTTTTATTATATTAGCCTTTAATATTATTATTATATTAGTCTTTTATTATATTAGTCTTTAATATTATTATTATATTATAATTATATTAGTATTTTAATATTAGTCTCCACACTTCCACGTAAACATCCCTTTCTCTTTAATTCATCTCCTTTCAGCTATAAGGCCGGAATAGCTACATGGATGTTAGTCATGACAAAAGTTGTCTGTTCTAGCTTATCAAAAGCAAAAACCAAACATGAGTCGATGTAATATAGAATTATAAATCTATAACTAAAACAAAATTCTGGAGTCATTTTTTAAATCGTATAAAGGAAAAAATAAACCAAAATGTATCAATAATTTATGTGACCCAGGTTACAAATATTGCTTGTAACTTAAACTACAATACATAGAAATAAATATATTAATATACTTTACTATAATTAAATAATAATAATAATATTTGCTTATATATAAATGCAATATAACCGAAGAAATATTTTCTATGCCATCATACTGGCGCAGATATAGTTCGTCTTCCTCGTGATCCGGGCGTCCCGGGTTCGATTCCCGGTCAGGGCATGGGTGTTCTTCTATGTTCTATCTGTAAGGAATGTGAATATTCCCTTCTGTAAAAATAGGCTGTGCAAGACAATGTGATAAGTCTATGCCATCTTCATATGAACTACAACTCAAACTTCTGTCCTCGGGTGCTCAAGGATCCATACCCTCAGAAGGCTACTGCACCCCTCTTTCCGTGGTAAAGCGGACACGTAATAATGGTCCAAGTTTCCTATTTCTCTCAAAATATTAACAAAAAAGTGAGATTCCGAGAATCAATACATTCAAAGGAAATTTTATGGAGTTAAAATGAATTTCCACTTGAATACATTGCTTCATTTGAATAAATTTTTTAAACTTTCGTTTGAATAAATTTGTTTAAAAAATCCAGGTTATAGCAAGTTTAAGGGAAATATTTTTATGAAAATATAATTATCATACATGGTCATGACTGTCAATTAATTCCCTTTCATTAATTATTAAATTATTTAGAACAGTAAGTAGATCACTGCGATTGAGGAAACGAAGGCTGTCATTGAACTAATTATCGTTTTATGTAAATCTTATCGGGAAACCTGAAACGATCCACGCTCACGTGGTTATATATTGTCGAGAACGCAAAGTTTTATTGGGGTGTGTCATGACGCCCTTAAAAGACAAACCTTCGATTAAAACTTGCTAATTTATGTCGGTTTTCTTGAAGTAATCAGTTAGAAAGAAAATTAGTTAATTAGCTATCCCATTTTGAAATAACATTTTAACTTCTTTTATTTTCCAGAATATAAATGGCCTTGAATTGATATTAGTAATTTTTTTTTGAGAATTTTCATTGCCGTACTTTCTTTTTCAATTCTATATAATATATATATAATATAAAATTATAATTTTGTTCAAATTTATATATTTTGTTTACATTTTCAATCGTTAGTAAAATACTTTTTACTCATCCACTCGAGTTCAAATACATATTTTTAAACTTGTAGTGGATGACACTGGATGTCAATACAGTTTTTTCAAATATTCATTCATTAAATTTAATTCATTTTCAATACTTTAAATAGAGTTTCTGCAGTTTGTAAAGAAACATGAAATCAATAGGTAGGTAAAATGCGAGGATTTCGGTATTTTTCACTTGAAGGTGAAGAATTCGAGTTTCATTCTTCCGAAAATAAACGATTTTTTTTATTGATCATTTATATTAATTGTAACTATTTAGTAAAAAGTAACCGAAATAAATTTTGACTTAAGTAGGAACTGAGTTTATATATATATAATATAAACTTGTTTTCTATAGAATGCTTTAAAAATAAGAGATTTATTAAAATGCCAAAACAGTCTCATCTCTTTTGTTAGAACTTTTGTTGAAATTCTATAATATTGAAAGGATTATTCAACTTTTTATTATTACGAACATAAAACGTTGTTCTGCACCGTGGTTAACCCTTTGCACTCCGAAAAATAATTAGATGTAAAATTATTCACCTAATACAAAGATTTGTTTGTTGCTATGAAAAATAAATATGCATAATTCTTTTAAGTCGAATTTCTTTGAAAGATTATTCTACATCTCTTTACCATTATGCAGGCGTTTTTAACAAGTCAATTTGAAAAATACATAAATGAAACGTCAAAATGATGCACAATCTTGAATGGTGAGTCAGAGGCCCCATCGGAGTGCAAAAGGTTAAAATGAAATCGTTCAAGATAACTGCTTACTTGTTTCTAAACAAGTAAGCAGTTATCTTGAACGATTTTAAAGTTTTTGGACTTAAATAAAACCGGTATTTGTCGTTTATAAAACATTGCATGGTCATCCTTAAGAAAATTGCAAATTAGTTGAATGCAAAAAAATAGTGTTTAACAATAAAGGCATGCATTAATACATCAATAGGAGAGAGAAAAAAAATAAAAAGAAAGTCGATCGTGATGTTAACATGATTTAATTAAAATTACACTAGTCACTGACGGAAACGAGCAGTTCGCCCACCTTATTCAATTAAGTACTGCTAATCATTTGTGATTAACTGTCTCTTATCACATCAACCGAAAGAATTATTTTATATTATAGTTTCATTATAGCTTTGAGCACCCTTAGTTAGCTATGTATATGACGAAATCTATACTGTTGAGGCTTTATTATTTTGCTATGCAATGTTTCTCAAAAATGATTTGACAAATTAGTAATTCATATGGAAGGTCCTGATATCATATCTTTAAATTTGGAAGGTCCTGATATTAAAAGTGGTGAAATCAGGGCCTGACTAATTGCAGGGGCATACGGGGCAGTTGCCCCGGGCCCCAACATAAGGTGGGGACCCAAATCGAATAAAAAATTTATTTTACATTTCCTTCTTTAAAGAATGTCCTTCATTACTAAAGTAGTAAAGCAAAAGGGGCCCAAAAAAATGTTTTGCTCCACGCCCCAGCTTGTGTAAGTCCTCGTGTTCTGCGAGTCCGGGTTTCGAGTTGATTGTTCTATCTGTGAGATGTGTGAATTTGCCTCCCTGTAAAAAGGGGCTGTGCAAGCGTGTGGATGTGTGCTTCATCCTCATATGAGCTAGAAGTCAGACTTCTGCCCTCGGGTGCTCAGGGGTCCATACCCTTAGAAGCTACTGCACCCCTCCTTCGGTGGTAAAAAGTGGACATAACATCATCATCATATCTAAATTGTAGATTAACTAATACATCGTGATTGGACCAAATTAATAATACTTAATTATACTTGAATTACAGATTACCTAATATACCATGATTATATCTACTTAATACTAATTATACCAGAATTCTAGATTATTTAAAATAACATTATTGTATCCAATTAACAACACCTAAATTTTAAATTATCTGAAATACCATAATTGCATTTAATTAACAATACTTAAATTGTAGATGATCTAAAATGGCATAATTGTATCTAACTAATAATACCTAAACTGGAAGTTATCTAATATGTAATAATGTACCTAATTAATAATATCTAAATTGTATAATACATAATATACAGTAATTGTATCTAATTAACAGTACTTACATTGTAAATTTTCTAATATATCATAATGTACCTAATTGTAGATTTCTGTCAAATTTAGGAAGCAATTTATTCATATAAATTTCATCTGTCTCTTCGAGAGAAAAAGACCATGATAATTCGAATAGAGAATTGAACTTGTGGTTTTATCTTATTTGTACATTTATATCAAAATTTAATTCTATATATATGAGCGAGGTAACTTAAAAATTTAATGAACTAGATTAATGAAATTTTGTATGCATTCTTGCTATCAAATCAATCAATCAATCAGTAATTCATTTGATTGCCCCATGGGTGTCAAATACATATTCATTTTTCTTCATAACATAGGAAACTTATCATACAAAAATAAAATCCATATTGTCCAAGTACATGTGAGAATTCAAAGAACTACTCTTATTGGTTAGAATTTTAATACACTTCAACAAACGCGGAATTTCAAAAAAAAATCTCTAATTTTTATATTTACCCATTGTAATATCAAATATAATTTAATCATTTCAACTCTACCACTTTAAAATGCACGAATCAAATTCCCATCTCTATATAATTATTAACCCTTTGCCATCCGATGGTGCCTCTGACTCACCATTCAAGATTGTGCATCATTTTGACGTTTTGTTTATTTATTTTTCAAATTGAATTGTTAAAAACGCCTAAATAAGGGTTAAATAATGTAGATTAATTTTACAAAGAAATACGACTTAAAAGAACTGTGCATGTTTATTTTTCATAGCAATAAACAAATCTTTGTATTAGGTGAATAATTTTGCATCTAATTATTTTTCAGAGTGCGAAGGGTTAAAATATACATTCATGTTATTACGAATTCAAAAATATTTTATTAAAATCTTCGAAACTGATAATGTAACGAAAGAGAGGAAACAGAAAATAAAAATAAAGAAGACAATAGTTCTGCATGCCAAACTGACCTCATTTCGGACACCATTTTTAATCGGCTCGCTTGGCTTGCGAGACTGGCAACCGACATGTGGAAATGTTTAGTGACAAATTAAATACCTCGTCACGATCTTCCTTTCTTTCTAAAATGCAAAAATTTATAGTTTTTCAGATAAACTTTTGTTCCGAAATTCGACACACTTGTTGAGGAACAATGGGTGCGTTTTTCTGTAAGATTCTTTTGTTGTGTTCCCATTGTGCGTTTAAATTAAAAGAAAGCAAGAAAGTTTTGGGGAAGCATATTTAAAAAATTCTTCAAAGCTGTCTTTAATAAAAAAAGAGAAAGCGTATAGGAAAAAGTTTGTCTTTTTTAATATAATTCTGAAAAGAATGGTAAAATTTTCCAAACAAAAAAAGAATACACAATTCTGTTCTGGAAATTAAAAAAAAACACCTGTAAATATTTTATTTGTTCATATTCTGAAAGAAGCAAGTCTGCTTTGACAACAAACTCTTCAATAAAGATAGAAAATTAAAAAAAAAATTATTTTGTAAGAAACATAGATGTTAGTAGTAAATTTTAGAAAATATTTTCATTTGAATGAAAGAACTTTATTCTCTCTAAAAGTTATTAAATGTCAGAAATAAAAAAGATTCCGCTAAACGATAATCTATTCGGTTTTGGCACCAATTTAGTTTCTTATTAATAAGTTTATTGCCATTGGCCATCATTTGAGTAATACTTGTTTTTAATGAAATCAACTTTATTTACTAATTTTTAAAACAATTAAATGAGAATTTTACTATCAAGTAACATTTTGACTTAATTTAAATGATTGTATTAACCCATTTTAGCAATGACCTTATTTGCATTTAATTTTTTAATTGCAATTCAACTGCTAAATTAACCTCGTGTTCGGTTCGTGTTGCGTTGTGAGTTCATGATCGGAATTGTTCTGCTTGAGTCGGAAGGCGGGAATTTTTTTTTTTCCGTGCATTCGAAAGTGTTTTTTGTGCTGATTTTTTGAAGAAAAAAGTATTTGTTCTTATTTCCATTGTTTATTTGGAATTCCTTTTTCAACTGGAGGTAGACATAGGACTTTAAAATCAGGTGAGACCTGTCCATTTCTTTCTTCTTTTTTTTTCCTTTCGACTGTTTTTGAAATTTTGTAAATCTGAGCCATTCAAAGATTATTGCCGTAGAAGAAGATGCTAGTTTCTATCCTGTAAGCACGATGCAATCCTTAATGTCAGAAAAGTTCTTTAAGTGTGGTAAATCCACAAAAGAACTGGTTTTACGTCTTGGGCAGAGTGAATATGAGGAAATTAACATTGTAATGACAAATGCAGATCCTAAATCGAGAATTCCCCAAATGAATCCGTTTACGCTACAAAGCTTTATAAAAGAGAAAATAAATCGGCATGCAAATATATTAAACATGAAATTTACCCGCAAAGGGAAAATCATGTTTACTACACAGGATCCTGTTTGTGCAGCACAGCTACTCAGCTTAGATATATTATTAAACATTCCAGTTACGACAGACATCATATGGGAAAATATAACCTCTCGCTTTCTCCTATTTGATATCCCCACAAAAGTCTCACTGCTAGAAATTGCCGAGGAATTAAAAAATAATAATGAAATCGAAATTGTGGAAATGAGGCGATTCCTAAAACAAAATGATTCTCGGGAAACATCACCCGTCCTTATCACGAAACTAGGAACACGCTTGCCGATGGACATTAAGATTTGGTTCACAAATCAAAAAGTGCAACTTTTCATTGACAATCCGCGACAATGTACAAATTGCTACAGTTTCATGCACCCTTCAAGGGTATGTGAAAATCAAAAGATTTGTCATCTGTGTGGCGACACTCACGCAGGCGTCTGCCAATCACAGCAAAAATGCGTAAACTGTAAAGGCGAGCATTCAGCCACATCGAGAGGATGTTCATTTTTTATTAAAGAAAAGGAAATCTTAGAGCTAAAATGTAAAAATCATATTACAACAGCTGAGGCTAGACGAATTTATATTCAGTCAAAAAAATCTAGCTACGCAGCAACTGTAAAAATAAATGCACCTATAAAAAATTTCGAAGAAATAATAAATGAAAAAATGGAAAATATGCTCAATAAAATGAATGAAAGAATTGACTCAATTATCCAATCAATTCAACTCAAAATGGAAGAGCAACTAAACTCCATCCTCGGCATGCTCGAAAAATTGGTTGAAACTTTCTCGCGTAACGTAACCGTAATGAGTAATCCTGGAAGCGAAAATCTTTCTCCATCAAGAAAGAAAAAAGCTTTAGAGAAGAATCGTAAAGTATCTGCTACTCCAATGCAATTGGATACAGGTGCTCTTGGCTAATTCTTGTTTTTTTTTCTTTTTCCCCCATTTCCGCTTGTTTTTTTTGTTTTCTTTTTTTGTGCGTGTGTTTTGTTTTTTTACTTTTTTTCACCTTTTTCCACTGTTTTTTTTTGTTGTTGGTTTTCTCCATTTCAATGTCTTTTGTTCAATTTGCCACTTGTTTAAATTCGAACACTTTTTTTGCTTTTCGTCCTTTGCATCCTAAAATGGGTGCTGTTTCCTTTTTTTTTCTTTTTGACTGTCTTTGTAAATGACTTTTCTACAATGGAATTGCAGAGGAATTAAAGGGAAAAAACTGTGGCTTTCAATTCCTCCCTTTTCTACCTCTTCTTTTTGGGTCTTTCAAGAGACTTTCCTTTCCGAAACTGACATTTTTTCTCATCCGAACAAAATTTTTTACCGCACACACAGAAAAAGTAGACCGGGTGGTGGTCTCCTAATTGGTATTCCTGATAATATGTCCGGAAGAATTATCCACAGCAATATTACAGAAGATTTTAATCTTGAACTTTTGGCAGTCGAAGTACAGTTCCAGAATACTAAATTTAACATTATTAATTTATATGCTCCACAAGGTTTTGTTATTAATCAAGCAAAATATTTTTTTGATTCTTTAACTCTACCTACTTTCATCTTCGGTGATTTTAATTTGCACCACGCTCTTTGGGGAGCTACCCATTCAACGGCTCTGAGTAACGATTTCGTAGATTGGCTAACTTATTCACATTTCATGATTCTCAATACAACTATTCCCACGCACAGTTCTTTAAGAACTCAAAATATCTTAGATCTTACTCTCTGTTCATCTGATATTCATAATCAAACTTCTTGCTATGTAATGGATTCAACTTTTGATAGCGATCACAACCCAATTGTTATTTCCTGGTCGGGCATAGAAAATGTCAGTCGCAACTTAAAAACAATTAATTGGACGAGGATCAAGCAACAAACACAAGATTTTTTTAATAATACCAACCAATGTTCCATTGAAGACATTACGGTGAACGCAACTAAGATAATAACCCAAAATACCTCAGTTAAACTATTGTCGCATAAGCCTTATCCTCCTTGGTGGAATATTTCTTGCCATAATTATGAAAAGCTCAATAAGCACTTTCGGAAAAAAGCTATCAGAACAATTTCTGAATCTGACTGGGTGAAACACAAAAAATATGCAAGTCGATTTCGTTTTCACGTTAAAAAAGCTAAAAGAGAATATTGGGAAAAAATCTGCACAATATCCCGTAACCCAAAAATGTTCTTTAAAATTATAAATAAACTTTCTAATCACACAAATCCAAACTTTAACCATAACAACATTATTATAGAAAACAGCCGATATATATGCGATCCTGCACAACAGAGTGAATTATTTGCAAAGAATTTTTCTAATCGAAATACAAATATTGAACCTATTCCCTTGGACTTTTCTGGAATAAATTCATTTCTCAATAGCAAATTCGAAATTTGGGAACTTAAGAGAGCAATCCACAAAACTAAAAATTCTACTCCTGGAGCTGACAACATTCCGGCCATCTGGTTCAAAAATCTGAACAACGACCAACTTCAAATTATATTGAAATTGTATCAACATCAATTTGATTCAGCTGACATCCCTAAACAATGGAAACACGCTCTAATTATTCCGATTCCGAAACCTAACAAAGACAAAACCAAAATTTCTTCCTATAGGCCCATTGCTCTAACCTCTGTTTTTTGCAAAGTCTTTGAACGTATACTCACTCAACGCATTACTCACTACTTAATTTGTAACAAAAAACTGCACAATAGTTTACATGGTTTCATACCCTTCAGAGATAACCAAACTGCAGTTTACAATATTCAGGCAAAAATCACAGAAGCTTGCGAACAAAAAAAATACTTCTTTGCTGTGAATCTTGATATAAAAAATGCATATGATTCTGTTCATATCGACAGCCTTATTTTTAAATGCTTACAACTTGGTATAACAGGCAACATGGCAAAGTGGTTGTTCAACTTCCTGCAAGACAGAACATTCCAGATTCGTTGGAGACATTCCATTTCTAGAAACAGAACTCTGAAAAAAGGGCTACCTCAAGGCAGTGTTCTTTCACCAATTCTTTTTGTCATCTTTATGCATGATTTTCATGAAACCGTAGAAGAAGGGGTCGAATGTACTCTCTTTGCGGATGATATTTTTGTCTTCTGCAGCCATCATTCCTGGGAAATCAGTATCAAAAAAATACAAAATACTATCGAAAACATATACAAATGGTGCAATTATTGGAAACTAGAAATTACTCCAGAAAAAAGTGCAATAACTGAATTGTCCAAGAAAAAAATTACAAATTATCCACGCATCTCTTATGCGGGACACCCCTTAAAATGGAATGAAACGATTAAATTTCTTGGCATTCATTTTTCTAAAAAGAATCAAAACGCAGTTATCTTTAAAAATCTTAGAAATCATGCACTTAAAAAGATAAATGGTCTCAAAATATTCGCATCAAAAAACTATGGCCCCAGAACTAAAGATATTATCAATATTACAAATAATAGTATTTTCAGCATATTTTTCTACGGTTGCACCATAATCAACAGGTTTTCCGAAACACAGTTTAAAGCATGCAACTCGATTCAAACTATAGCTCTGAGAATTGCTTTAGGCCTTCCGAAATGGACCCCGAATATTGTACTTTTGAAAATTGCTTCTCAGGAAATTCTTTCAGAAAAAATAAAGCGACTAGCTTCCCAGTTTTTTATCAAGCAAATAGCTAATGGTGTACACTCTCCACTTCTAAAAGAACACTCCCAAAATAATCGGGAAATTAAATTAACCACCAAAGACAAAAAATGTACTTCCCTTATTCTCAAGAACTTTAATGCTTCTACCAACCAATTTATCATCTTGCCGGAAAACCCTATAACTAGCTCAAATAACTTTCAAATTTTTCTCACGGATTTTAAATTCCAAAATAAAAATCTATCTTTGATAGAAATTAATAGTTATTTTAATGAATGTATTCGGAATTGCTTTCCTGATCATTTTATTATTGCTACTGATGCATCCAAAACTCTCCAGCACACTTCAATTGCTGGTTTTTCTTCTAAACAAAAATTCATGTTTCGAGTCCATCCTGTGAATTCCATTTTTACTGCTGAAAGTTTAGCCATTGCTGAAGCATTGGAGGCTCTTGTTATCCCTGGAAAAGATTGTTTGATTCTTACAGATAGCTTCTCTGCTCTCACATCGTTGAAGAACATTTCTCTTCAGTCTCCAAAAATTATCCAACGTATAGCATCCAAAGTTGAATCTTTAACCAAATTAAATCAAAAAATTTCCTTCCTGTGGGTACCTGGTCATTCGAATATAACCTGGAATGAGCTTGCAGATCGCTTAGCCAAAGAAGTTACAGAAAATACACCATGGATTGAATGGATCTCTGCTGAAGACATTATTTCAAGCCTCAAGAAAGAGACATATCAGATCACAATCAATAATTATAGAAATAGTAAATATTTCATTTCTTTAGGTGACATTCCAAGCATTGAAGCGCTGTCTCCCTGGTCCAAAAATCGGAGGGAAGATGTTGTCTTGGCCAGACTAATCAGCAAAACAATTATAACACCAGGATTGTTAAATCGCTTTAACCTTCATAATGATCCTCTTTGTCATGAATGTAATAGCATAAATGATATTGAACACATAATTCTCTCGTGCAAAAAGTATTCATATTATAGAGACAAATTGTGGACATTTCTCCAATTAGATAAACACGATATTTCCTTCAAAAATGTTCTGGGTAAAATAACTGCAAACAAGGTCAATCTTCAAGTTTCTCTTCAAGCGTTGAAGCATTTCAACATCTACTAATTTTTTTTTACCACATTAAATTGCTCTGACTTTTTGTACCTCTTCTTTCCATTGGAACTGCTGGAAATGTTCTAAATCTCATCAGCGGACTCACTGCAGCTTCATTCAACTGATTGAACAGACTTCATTAACTGTTAACCGACTGAAACTTCAATTTGTTTTTGTGCGTGCGCGCTCTCTTGTGTTTAATTTATATTTTGTTCTACGTATTTGAAACAGGGGATAACAGCCACTGTTGCTATAAATCCCAATACCCTACTTCTTTCAAGAATTCAACCTCGTGTTCCCATACGAACACCAAATGTTTGAAAATGTTTTTACAAATATTCTGATAATTAATTATTCTATTTTGATGTTTCATTTACCATCTGAATATGCCTTTTAAAATTCTTTTTCGATTGAATTTATTTTTCAAATTAAAAAGATGTGTTAGACTCAAAGAATTACAGAATTCTTAGTATTTAAATTGAAGTAGATATTCATTTAAAAGAAAAAAAATCACTAGGACAAGCTTAACACTTTGCTGACCGGTGACGAGTTAACTCGTCTTTTCATGTCCAAACGTTGTTGACCGGTGACGAGTTAATTCGTCATTGCACTTGCATTATCTGTTTCAATTTACAACATCGAGGGAGACATAGAACATTGCAAAAACTTGGCGTATCGGGTTTAGTCTTGTCCGCTCTATAACAGAAAAATTACTTTTCCTAGTATTTACATTTTTATTAGAATTTTAGTAAAATTCCAAAGTACCGGCGAAGAACTTTTTGATGTTCCAATTCAACAAAATTCATTGGAGTTTTTTTAGAACGTTTTACTTTCATATTCAATTACAAAAAAGTAGCCGGTGACATGACATAGTTTCTGTGTAAAATTGCCGGTCACCAAAGTGTTAAGTATTCCAAATTTCTTTGTTGCATAATCTGGAAATCGCCACTGTTTTGGCGATCTTGGCGTAATCTGAAATTCATCTAGGAAAACTGAAGGCCGTAAAAATCCAATTCCATCCAAAAATCCAAGTACCAAAATCCTGTTATTAATTTGATTGTCTTTGACATTTATAAACATGCTGGTATTTTAACTCCAATTTTTAAATTGTTCTTTTTATCGTGTGAGAACATGACGCTGTTTATTGGTTAGGAGGTTTTGATGTCTTCGAAATTTACGGACAAAAAATATTTTTACCAGAATTGCATTATTGTTATGTATGCATCTTTGACAGTAGATGCGTTTTTAAAGGACTCAAGAGGAATTATGACATCATGGCTGTTATTTCTTCTCAAAATCGGTCCAGCTCCAAAACTTTGTTTGCCAGCTAGAAAAATTGAAAATAAAAGTTTAAAAAATTATATATGTGAGAGAAAGCAATAGAGACAGATACAGAAAACTCGTAATTGTTTAAAACCAGTTTAAATTCGTTAATGACTTAAATTAATTAAAATAGATAATGACCTGAAAATAATAATGATGATCTCACATAATTTGAAATTTACGATCGAAGATTTCATTTTTTTAACATTTTCTTTTAAAATTTGAGATTATTTTTGTTGGAATAAAAAAAAAGACCAGAAAACGATTTTATATAAAAATACTACATTCAGAAATTGTTCAATTTTTTCTAATTTCATATTTTGCTCTAACACTTCCGTGTGATATACGTTTTAATAACATAAATCTATCTTTTCCTTACAGGTCCTTTGGCCGGATCTTTGAGCTACAAATGGAGTATCCGTTCCATCACCTTGTTCGGGGTGATGCTGGTAACTGTAACCAACGTTATCTGCTGGTTCATATCCGATATGGTCCTGGTCACTTTCTTCCTCGGTGGATTACAAGGTATATTTTTCTATAAATGTACAATAACTAAGCAAATATATTCGTGAAGAGAATCAAAAGATCACATTGTGAACTATTTCTAACAATCAAATATCTGGAAACAAACCGTAGACAAAGATATGGCAAAGTACTAATTAATTGTCATCCCACGCACCTGATTTCCAAATTAATGTAAAGTATAATTGAGAAATTTGATTAAAAATAGGAATGCAATAAGTTTCTTTATATATCAACGTGTTTATCTAGCATTAATCAGAAAATGGACAACTGATTTGCAGCTGGATTAGCTGCTTAGATTTTTCTGATTTCCAATTAAAAAAAACATGAGTTTAATTTACTAATATTACCGTGCCGTTGTAAAGCAACACAAGGGCTATTTTGGGACGGATCTCGTAATTTTAAACTGCGGTCAGATGACGAGGACGATACCTGAGCTGGCATCCCCTCTCCACACCATCAACGGGAGAAATTTGGCCTGACGTATGAAACCTTACGGCTCACACGCCAAGACCTTACTATCAAGCTACCGTGACCCAAAAACAAAACATGAATATTGACCAATATTCCATCGAAATATCCAGAAAATCAATCTATCCACTAGATAAAGATTAGGCTTTTATCCAAAATATATCTAGGCTTCCCGATGGCTCAAAACAATAGAAATTGTTACATTTCTCCTTTTATTGTTGTTTTCATATGATCTTGGCTAAATACGATGGACCAAGTCAGATTATAAATCCTCCTTCTTTTTGTTTATTACAAAAAATAATAGACCAAAGGCGCATCTGAAGAAATTTAAAGAAGGAATATAACTGTCAAAGAGAAGACTTTCATTAATGACTGTTGAACTTCATAATCTTATTTACTGCATACTCGTTAATGCTTTGGAATTCAAATTGTTTCATAATTTGGAAATCAATATGTAACTAGTTTGCGATGACTCGCCAAATGTTACAACCTTCTGAATTCTTTTCTAATAACCTTAAAAGCGAAAAATTGATACCTCATAAGCGATAATCCACCAATTTGTTGCATACGTATTCAGAAACCTCAAACTTAAACAACATCATGTTCTCATAATAGTTTCTTGAACATTGAGTTCGATGTAAGATTTCAATTCCTCCTTGGTCTCTTACGTATTAGACCGTCTTCGCCAACGATTGCTAACAGTTTAGTAACTCTTTGGCGATGGATTTAAACTTGGAGATAAAGATCAACGGTTTACACCATTCCCGGATTGTCATAATGGCGGTTTAGCAACTCACTGGCGACGACTTCAAATTTGGCGATAAAGTTGGATGGTCTAATTCGTAAATACCTCCTCCTTATTTCATAATCCTGTGCACTTTTTTAGTCCACACAGCAATCTGTAGTAGTTTGATTATATTAAAGGCATATTTTTCTGCTCTATCAGATAAGTTTATCAGATAAATGCTCTATCAGATAAAAGCATTCCATATTAATAGCTCAATAACCATAACAGCCAATATTATGGTTGAATAAGTTGATCGTGAAAGATGACTAGTTTCATATAACATCTTGTTATTTCATGAAATAACTGGTCATGATTCATGAAATAACAGATTTCATAATTTAGTGATCGAAGACATGCAAATCAAATTTAGTAATTATTATTTCATTAGAACTTTCCTCACTCATTTTATAACAGTTAAATCTTTAATTTTTAAAATTAATTAACTAGATTAAATTTTTCTGAGTATATCATTCGAATGGAATATAAAATATGAAATTATTCGTTAAATAAACTAATCTACCAAACATCACATGATAATCTCAGATGATGATTATATATATATATATATATATATATATATATATATATATATATATATATATATATATATATATATATATATTTATGTGCTATTTATATCAAATTTGGGGCTTCGAATTAACCATGTTGTTCGGCATTTATATTTTTATATAGTTATAATATTTTTAGAAATGAATTAATGAAATTAATAACCTCATACTTGCATCATTTATTATCATCAATTATAATTGTTATATTAGTGTTAATAATCCAATTTTTTTCGCTGTCTGTTACTTTAAGAATGACTTTAAACTGCGTATTTTTGCCTCCACAGGTTTAGGTGTGGGTCTTGCAGTGACTCTCGTCCCAGTGATGATCAACCAGTATTTCGTGAAGTACAAGACCACCGGAGCCGGCATTGCGTGCGCAGGGGCCACTGTGGGCTCCTTCGCCCTGCCTCCCCTGGTCGAGTTCACCATCGAAGAGTACGGACTGAAAGGGGCGTTCCTCATGATGGCTGGAATAACCCTCCACGGATTGCTTGGCGCCTCCCTTCTACGTCCGGCAGAATGGCTCAACAAGAAAACAAGTGTCAACAGCAATGGAAAGAATTCGATTCCAGAGGAAAAGAAAGGTAAGCAGCGAAAAGCATTTTGAAAAAGCACTGAGTAGAACGCAAATAAATCATAAAATTTAAATTTTGTGTCGAATTGACAACTTTGTCAATTGAAAGTCTATTCACAAAATTGAGTAGTCAATTGACTTTCAGATCAGTAGATAAGGTTGAGTCGTCAAACCGATCTGAAAGTCAATTGACAAGGTTGAATCGTCAAACCGATCTGAAAGTCAGCTGACAAGGTTGAGTCGTCAAACCGATCTTAAAGTCAATTGACAAGGTTGAATCGTCAAACCGATCTGAAAGTCAATTGACAAGGTTGAATCGTCAAACCGATCTGAAAGTCAATTGACAAGGTTGAATCGTCAAGCCGATCTGAAAGTCAATTGACAAGGTTGAATCGTCAAGCCGATCTGAAAGTCAGTTGACAAGGTTGAGTCGTCTAATCGATCTGAAAGTCAGTTGACAAGGTTGAATCGTCAAACCGATCTGAAAGTCAATTGAAATTCGTTTAATTGATTAAATAAAATAGTTTTAAATTTCTGAGGTGCATGATTTAAAAGAAATAAGAACTGAAGTTAAAAGAAATTTTTTATTATAAAATATGGATAAAAACATTTATTACTGTTATTGAGTATAAAAAATTATTCAAAAGGAGAAAAATCACAATAGCATTTCAATTACACTATCTCAATATTCACTCAGTTCATTATGTCAATTCGATCCTATTAATGCAGTTTTCGCAACTTCATGTTTGTCGAACTGTATTTAAAGAATCAATATAAACAGCAGATAATTCATTTATAAATTTTTAATGAAATAATTAATAATGTTTTCATTAATTTAATAACTTACATTGTGAGACACTTATTATCCCATCTATTATTAAGCTTTATAATTGGCATTGAACATTTTAATTTATTTTGTTTCATTAGAATGCAATCTACTCACTCGTAATAAATGTCAAGCAAAATAATCTGTACCAGATAATGCGCCAACATTAATCACGAAATGTCAACGAATCACAAATGCATTTTGACTTTCATATACCATTGTTTGCACTTATTTACATACATTTCAGTTTAAACTGTAATAAAAAGCACCAACTTATAAAATTCCACTCAAGTGCATTAATATCAAATAACTTGTAAATCACATTCATAAAAATTGAAATCGCCAAATTGGCGATATTTTTTCTTTGATGCTTTTTGTCGTCATTACATCAGGCAAGTACCCATATTTATGAATTCACTATTGGTTTCACAGCATTGCCAACCCAATGTAAATTTTAAATAAAGTATGAAAGTTTTTGGCTACGAATAATTTTGACTTTTCGAGGTAGTTTAATATATATATTTTCACTCGTGAAAAGCTAGACAAAATTTGGGACAATTTGTATTCTATCTACCCCCCCCCCCAAAAAAAAATATTAAAGCATTAAGTTTAAATATATTATATATTATTATTAAATATATTATATATTATTAAATATTAAATATGACTTCAATCGTTCCCATACCAATGATGAATGAGTTGGCGGTTTTTAGAGTATGGAGTCTTATATAAATTGTCGCCGTCGTCTTTTCAGAACAATTCCAATTTGAAGGTCGATTTTCATATAAATTTTGTATAGTTTGAATGCGCAATCGGGTACTGCTCATTTCAGTATCCTGAGACTACAACTTTTCAATCTCATTAAAGGACGAGATAGGAAGGATGAGCGAAATTCCGGAATTATTCGTCATTCTTTGACCTTGATTTCCTCCCTATTAGATATTTTTTCTTTCGATCTTTTCATTGATTGTTTCTGACCGCATTATTTTAATTCACAACTGCGTACTGAATGCTTATAAGGCTAATTCAAGTGCTCACTCAAATTCTACTAATTATTTCCCGTAATACATTTAAAATAACAGTATTTTAAGTAAAATAATCATAATTAATGATATTTTTTAAAATAAATTATATATCTTTAAAATGTCATATATTTAAAAATATATTTATTATTTTTAAATATTTAAAAATAATTAACATAATATTTAACATCATTAATAAAATAATATAAATAATATTTATACCATATATTTTAAAAATAATATTTAATAAAATTATATATAATAATATTTATAATCGTTTTAAGACGTTTCAAATTTAGTGCACCTCCTTAAATAAAGAGAAAAGTTTAAAATTAAATAAACTCTTGATTATCAATCATTGTTAATCTCAAGATATTATTGAAAAAATTCTATAACATATAAAAAAGCATTTTAACATAGAAAAAAAAGTGGTTGATGTCCTGGAACAGGGGCAGCGTGTCTTTCCTGTGATCTAGTCGTCATGGGTTCGAGTCCCGGTTTGGACATGGTTATTCCCCTTTTGAGAATTCTGTATGTAATGTGTTGTATTCTTACTTCTGTAAGCCCCCGTGTGATACTTAGTGGCACATGGTTACTAAATTGTTAAAAAAAAACATACAATTATCATTATTTTATGGCGTAACATAAGTCATCCTATGCTCCTGGGACTTATAACACTAAGTTATCTATCCATTTGGATGAGCACAAAATTAAAGGAAGAAAAAAATGAGAAAAAAATATATTAAAAGAAAAGAGACAACAAACTATCAAGAGATTTCCAGGAAGAATCCTATCGATATCAAATCATACACGACTGAATTCAATTTTTTGTGAAGTAGTAAATGATGGAGGGGACAAGAATACTTAAACAAATGGCGACTATGGGTTGAACTTACAGGGAAATTAGATTAGTAATTGATAAAGAAATAATCACATTGAGAATATTTGTATGACATATATAAGCACATAAACAATCATTGAAAAGTCAGAAATCTGTAGCGTCCGTCTGGGTGCTGAAGTTTTGATTTCTTTCGTGAGAACTGCACTTATTTAACTTAATTATGATTTCGGCTGATTTCGACAAGCGGCATTTTGGTGTCAGCTATTGTGCGGTCTTGAAGAGAAACTTACTCACCCACAGACTCATTTTAATTAGTAATGTAGTTTGTAAAAATAATTTTATACTTAGAATCTGTACTACCAAAAGTTTGGAATGCTTAATTTTCTTGACTGTAGATGTAGGAAAAATAAGAGAAAAAAACTTAGTGCTTTTATTTACATAAAAATATGCATGATCTCATTGCACAGTAACTGAAATTGCAGTTATGATTATCTTATTCTGCATTTTTACAGGTGACCAGAATCTCAATTTCGTGACAACCAAATCAAAGAATATTCCAGACGTTGAAGAAATCAAAACTCTGCTGAATGGCGAGAATAAAGACAGGACCTCGAAATCAATCAAGGCAGTTAGGTTCTCTTGCAGTGAGGATCAAAGCAATGAAAGAAACTTTGTAAACGAAGAAAGCAGTTTAATAAATAACTCTGAAAATGTGAAGATCGTGCGAAGTAATAGTCAACCAATGACTTCACAAACCATGATTGTTAATCCGAATCATACTATAAACGGACAGAGAGAATCCACGTCGGATCCGAATGGAACCAAAGGTATTCCTTCAGAACAGCCGACGGAAGACATCATGTCAGATGGCGAAGAACCTCATCATTATGGGAAACTTCAATTCATAGATAATAAAACCGAATACGATCCCCAAATAAATTTGCACACTATTTATGTACCCACCACCTCCAGTTCCCATGTATCTCAGGGATCATCGCATACTATCTTGAAACCTATCAACATTTCTAATGGCCACGTCCATGTGCCACATGAAGTCAAAAGAAAATGGCTGGCAGATCTCATGGAACCGGCTAAGGCTGCATACGAGATAGTCAAGAATCCAATGTTTTTGATCATAGCAAGCAACTACTCCATATTTTTTCTCTCTTATATGACCTACCTCACCGTCATTGTAGACTACACTCTGGATTTGGGAATAGAGCGTACTGATTGTGTCTTCCTTGTGTCCACTTTCTCGATTGCCGATCTTGCCGGTCGTCTAGGGTCCGGTTGGATCACGGACAGTGGCACGGTGAAGAGGAAACACTTGATGATGGTGAACATGGTGACTTTCGGGTCACTTCTTGCGGCCACTTCCTTGACAGACACTTATATGGCTATAACTGCACTTTCTGTCAGCTCAGGACTTATTGTTGGTATCAATCTTATCCTGTTTTACGCCCTTTTGGAGGAATATTTAGGTCTTATCAAGCTTCCAATGGCCATTGGATTGATGAATTTTTCTATTGGTGTGGTTTCTCTTATTACACCTTTACTGACAGGTAAGAATCATTTTATTCCGTTTCAAATACGTAATTCGAAAATTTTAAGTGCTAACTTTAATATAATAATCTGAACAGACTGTTTAAAATTCAAATTTATGTTCATTTTATTTTATTCAATGGACGAATGAAAGAATCCTTTTTAACTAACAACATTAGTTTTATTTGAATTACTCCTACTTTTCTGACTACATTTTGCGACAAAATCAAAACAAGCTGCCCTTTTCCAAATGTAAACAAATTCCTTGTTGCCACCAATCTTATTAAATTTTGCTGTTTCTGAACACGGACAACAAATGTAACCGAGCTTTAAATGGTAAACGATATTTTTTCTTTAAAGAAAAATGTGATAAATTCAGATTTAAAACTTTTACTTGCATCTTAAATGTAATACAGCAGATCCTCCCAAATCTGGCCTGATGTGATGGAAGGATATGCTGGATAACAAAAAAAAAGCCACATAGATCGAGTTTCTATGAGTTCATTTCATTGCCCTCCAATACAAGACAAAGTTTTTGCACCAAATCTCACCGTTAAAAAACTATTTTCTCACTTCTTATAGAATACCTAAACTCTTCCTTTATCCCAAGCCACGTAGAATGAGAATGTGTCCTTGGCACGGTGAATCTTAGAATCAGTTGCCGTTGACTTGTCAAGTTAAAATAGAAGGCTCTGTACTGGTAGTTTATACACGTTTATATACCGTACTGCACGTTCCAAAGAATTATTAAGAAAAATTAATTTAAAGGATATAAACTGTTCGCATTTTAACATAAATTCTTTAATGCCTTACTCAAATGCATCTTATGCTTACTTTAATGCCTTACTTAAACAAAGCATTAATAAAAATAAAACATAATTCATTAAAAAAATTACTCAAACTGATTTTATTTTTCACTGATAAAAAAAATTACACAGAATACAGCACGGTGATTAACAAAAACTACGCCAACAATTGAGGTCCCTTACACTGACGAAACAATGAACAACGAGCAGAACGCTGCTCTTTTCCTGTCATGTATTTTGAGGATGACACTTAAGAGGATCGTAGTAGACACCTGCTTCCAATGCTATGGAAATGTTGCCAATGCAACGCCTTGCCATCCCCTTTGAATTACGATAACAGAAAACTTGGCCGGATATTCGAGTGTAATTTATTAATCTTCGTTAAAGATACAATGTAAAAAAATGTTTTAGTAAATGATGCTGCAATTTCACAATGAACTGGCAAAATTCCCATTTTTCACAAATGCAACAACAAAATATTAAATTTAAAAAAATGGTTACAGAAATCGCTTTAATCTTATATCCTAAATAAACTGTTCTCTTCCCTATACCCTAAATAAACTTTCTTTCCATACGGGATAAAATGAATGAGTAACAAGGAAAATTAAATTTCTAATGAGCTCTACCGACTTCGACCCAACCCTTTCCATAGAGTTATGTTCTATCATCGTAGAAAAGGTAAATTAATCTCACACCTTCATTATACTACTCTATCCATTTCATGACCTAAAAATTGGCCCTTTTTGACGATTGTACTTCAGTCAGGGAAGATAACTAGAACGTGAACACTTATTACTCCTCCTGATTCGCGAATATTTTGAGTTTCCATTACTTCATAGATGTAATCCTCTCCTCTTTTTATCTTACCTTTCACTTCTTTTCTGACAAAATAAACGTTTCGTACCGCATGCGCGAAAACGTTTATTTCGCTCCAAGTATGAACAATATCAGAGAAACCAGAGGTAACTGTACTATTCTGGCTATTTCTAATCCAGATATTGGGATGCCAATCCAATGGACTGCCTTAATTGACTACATTAATTGTTACATCTTTATTATAAGGTTATTCTAAATGATCAGTGTTAAAATCTGTAATGATAAAGCTAGATTTTCTCAATAAAAAAACCCAAATCTTTGAATATGCAGTTATACACCCGATCCGCTCGCGACTATCCTGCCTAATTTTCATTTATTGTAATTTAATGATCAAGGTTAGGCGTTTCATTAGCAACTTTGACAAGGCATGGGAAGCGGGAGTCTTCACCGATCCTCCGATATGTTCACAAAATACAAGTCGTAACAGGAAAAGAGCAGTGCTCTGCTCGTTGCTCATTATTTCGTCAGCGTGTTAAGAGCCTCAGTTGTTTCCGCTGTTCCTAATTATAACTGCACAGTACGTTTAGTATTCGTAAAATATTCTTAGTGTAAGCTTAATGGTTCTATAAGTGTACCACAGTGAAGATTCTTGAAACATTCAGAGCAGTATATAAACATATGTAAACTGCCAGTGCAGATTTCTCCTGTATTAACTCGACGCATAATCGGTAACTGATTCTATGATTTACCAGGTCGAGGCCGCTTTCATATTCTAAGGGACTTTAAGTAAAGAAAGAGCTTAATAATAATTGAGAAAATAGTTATAAAAAATAGTGAGTTTAGGTTTTTTTAAAGTTTGTCATCTGATGTTAGTGGGCAAAGAAATGAACTCATACAAATCCGACTTATCCGGCCTGCCCTTCCGTTACATTAGGCCTGATACTCGGAAGTGTACTGCAATATAAATTTTAAAACAAATCCTAGGTAATGAAGTTTTTGCCTTTCTCATAATACCTATCTTTATAGTACGATTTATTTACGCCTTTTACTAATAAGTTAAAATAATTTCCCAAAACTTTTCTTATCTACTCTTTAAAAAAAATCTAATATTCCTTCGTTAAAATGTTTTTTCAATTCCTACCATTACTTCATACTCTCCCTTTATATAATATAATACAATCTTTTTCAAATTTTCAATCGTTAATAAAATACATTTTAGTCATCCACTTAAATTCAAGTACTTTTTTTATAACTTATAGTGGATGACACTTGATTTTAATAGTTTTTTTTTTCGAATATTAATTCATTAATTTGTTTAATTTTATTAATTAAAAACTAACTTAAATTTCTCGTCCAAAATCTTCATTTCCCCACTGAGTAAGACTTGCGTTTCTTTTATTCCCACCCTAATATAGTTAGACTTGATATGTTTTTGAATGATTAATTCAAACGATTCAGTTTATTTTCTTAGTGTTTAATGCATTTTTTTCTTTCATTTTGAAGTACTTTTGAATTAAAATAAAACATAATAAAGGAAATTAAAAATTTCTAATCTGTATCGCGTTACCCCAATTGGCGTAAAAAAATTCTCACATTTGCATTGCTCCAATTGGCGATGAATATGTACGCATTTTTTTTCAAATATTAATTTAATTTAATTTTTAATACTTTAAATAGCGTGTTAGCAGTTTGTAATGAAAACGTGAAATCAACAGGCAATAATTCAATCAGTAGAATGCAAGGATTTCAGTATTTTTCACGAGAAAGTGAAGAAGGCGAGTACAATTCTTGCGAAAATCAATCGTTTTGTGATAAATTATTTATATCAATTGTAATTATTTATTCAAAAATAACTAAGATAAAAATTTTCTTTGTCGGCCTAAGTAGGAATTGACTTTTTTATTTAAAAAATTATATTACTTGCTTATTTATAGAATGTTAAATAAAATACTCTTTATTTATTTGCTTTGTAGGTTACTTTCGGGATACTATGGGCAGCTACGATCATCTATTCCATTTGCTCGGTGGCGTATGCATTTTCTGTGGTCTTCTATGGGCTTTCGAACCTCTAATCGTGCGCAACAAAGAAAAGAATGGCATCAAAAAGGGCCTTCCAGCTTAACTGTCAAATGCAGAATTCCATCAGCTTCAAAGGGCAGTGATCGACAGACGCACACTAGTTCGTCTTGTGAAGTGCAATTTTGGGATTTTTGTCAAAAACGATTCGCCTTGGACCAACAGCACGCAAAACTTGCATTATGGTTTTCCTTTGCATTTTTTATATATCTGTGATAAGCAAGTGTTTCTTGAAAGCCATCTCAACAACATAAAATGATTGGAATATTTATATTGCGAAAAAGAACTCCACTGTTCTGTTGGAAATAACAGAACGCTTTATTGTGTCATGTGTCTGTGATATTCAAGCTTGATAGGAGAGGTTAAAAAAATCAATTTAAGGGCATTGTTTTTAAAACTTTGCATAATTTTACTACAGTAAAGAAATTTCACTCAACTGAAACTTGTGCTTCTCCGCCTTGTGTAAAAAGAGATAAAATCTGAAAAGCATGTCTAATACCTAAACCTTAGTAGCAAACATTTATTGTACAATATTGTATGATATTAAAAATATTCACAATATGATATAATATTCTCGAATATTGAATGATGCATTTTATTGGGCAATATTGTAGAATAATGTGCCACATATTGTATGATATTACACAATGTAATATTGAATAATATAGAACAATGTGTTACATATTGTACGACATTAAACATTATTCTCAATGTTATATAATATTCTTGAATGTTGAATAATATAATATAATATCGCACAATTTGTACAACTTTTATATTGCCAGCGAAACTATCTACTCATCCATGTATGCGTAATAAATATTTAAAAAGTAAATTTAGATTAATCCAACAATGCACTAAGTATAAATCTTACTTTAAAATAATAGTATTTCCGCAGAAAGATTTACACTTTTTTCTGCACTTGTTATATTTCTTTATTCTGATTATAAACTTATTTTTTTACAAAAAAATTGACATTTTCTTTTTTCGTTTATTTAAATAAAGGCAGGAGTAATAAATTATATGTGTGGACATGAATTCAGTCTTTAGAATCGAAGAATTGCGAGTTCGTGAAAGGATTTCAACAAATCTAACAAATTCAGATGTCCCACCCCCATTCGTGGAATGAAAAGAGGAACCTGTTAAGGTACAGGTTCCTGAATTTCTTCCATTCCTGGTGCCTTTACTGAAACATGACTTTTCCAAGAAGTCTCGTGTAAAACACCTACAGGTATTTTCTGCAAAACGTGTGAATTATTTTGTATAAGTAAGACAAATAAATCTATAAAACACATCTTAGATCCTATCAAAACTGATTGAATAAGTTTTAATAAATACATGCGGTCTTAAAATTCTTGAACACATTGCAAAATTATATAAAATAATATTACTGAAAAAACTCAGTTATATTTCGTAACAATCATTTTGCATGAATCTAATAGATGACGCTGTGTATGACTTCAAGATGATTTAAGAAAACGCGAAATTTAAATATTACTGACACAACTGACAAAGTTTGTTTAGTTTAGCTATATCAACGTCTCTTTTTAAAGCATCACCAGGGTTTTTTTGGGACCTACTTCTTAATTTGAGTCACCGTCAAATGAAGAGGGCACCTTAGAGACACAACTCATGGTTATATTTCTTAACAATCGTTTCGTCAGAATGCAACAGATGGCGCTATTAAGGACGCGTAATTGTCCAATTTTCAAAACTCAATTCCTTAGAATTCTTTCATGTGATGTTTTTTCCAAGATATTCCTTTAAATATCTTCGCTACTGGCATTCTAATAAACTTTTCGTTAAAATTTCTATAAATTCTGGAATTTTTTATTTTATTGCTCGCTAACGCCGGTATCCATGAAAGCTATCTGTAAAACTGTCTTCTTCATAATGAATAATTAATCGCAGTAAGAAACAATATTGTAAATATTTTCAATTTTCTAAAAGTTAGAATAAATATCAGTCCATCATATATATTGATATTTAAATTTTATTTTAAAGCCTAGCACAAATAAAAATACGTATATAAATGAAAAAATTTGTTCTAAAATATTAAAAATATATAAAGCTTTAAAATTTATTACATTTGTATTTATAATTCGTATTTCTTTTTAAATATATATTTGTAACACTATGTATTATTTTTATGCAAGCTAACACTTCAAAAATGAAAAAATCTTGTCTAATTTTATTCAGGTTATCTAATAGCAATCATAAAAATTAAATTTTGAAGATAAAAAAATATTAACAATTCAATTGATTATTTCAGTTTTTAAAATTAAATATTTATTTACATAGTAACAGCACATTGCCATATTTTAAGAAACACCTTTCAGTTACTGAAAATAATTGAAAAAATATATATAACAGAATAATTTTAAATAAAATTCAACTTTTAGCAAACAGAATACCTGAAATTTTATAACTCTCTAACCAATATAAAAAATTTGATTCCTCAAAAACAAGTATATATAAATATAGAGATAAATTAAAATGTTAGTTGGTATAACCAATTTAGATTGATAATGAAATTTTTTTTCTATTTAAAAGTTATTCAAACTTTTAAAAATGCAAAATAATTGCTCTCAATTTCTTAAATTCTTTCACAATAGGGTATTTTATAAATGAAATTCCTTCATTGCAAAATCTGCATCCATTTCCTTTATATATATATATTGCTAAAGATCAACTATGAAGTATTCTGTATTATAATTTTCAATGGATTTAATCATAAAAATTGATTATATTTTATTATAAATCCAGAAAATTGAAAAGACCATTTTATCATAATTTTTACATAAAAGCAGTACTTTTTAATCAGTCGCAAAAAAAAAGTATTAGAGCAAAATTTTCTATTATTAGTTTTGTCTTAATGACTCAGCAGAATCAACTGCAGTTTTATTTGAAAAGTAGAAATTTTGAAATTACTGAAGATTATCATAAGATAATAAAACTGTTTCTATATTGCGGGGATGTACAACCTTTTCAGGATGAGGGGTCAAAATATGAGGAAGGATTATGTTGAGAGCCAAGCCAGAACGTGAATGTTAAAACATGTTATATGTGGAAAAAAAAATTATGCCAATACACATAAACTACTATTATTGCATTATTTTACTCATGCACACATTATGCAATAAATAAATAAAACACAAACATTATAGATATGATTAAAATACTTTATCACACAAAAAAAAGATTCATGCTAAAAAGGTGGCTAACTTGAAATAGAATGACAGAGGAAAACTTTGTGGTAATTATACAAAGAACACAATTTAAATTATAAGAAAAAAATTAATTATCAAAATTAGCACCAATTAATGAGATGGCTGGGACTAATTATTTGAAATTATTGATTTTATGTCGAGCTTAAGATTGATTGTGACAATGCGTAGAACAAAATAAGAAGAAGAGTGGGAGGGTTCTCTCATCTACTGTTCCATTTCTTACTTTTGATTTGTTTAAATTCATTAGCGTGAAAGTTTGCTCACAAATGTAAGTATTACCAAATAAAGTTGCATGTGCCACTGCATTTTGCTTTAAGCACAAAAATTCCTAAGGTAAGTCTTTATAAAATTCTAATATTGGTTTTCCTTTGAACTGATTTCTGAAAAAAATCAAAATTTCGTAAATCAGGAAACTGCATACTCTCAGCCACTAGATTTACTTCAACAGAAAATGGAGAAGAAAATACATCAAGTTTTACTAAGACACTTTTCAAAATCTGAAAATACATCATCAAATACATTACACAAGATTTGAATTTGATCCTCATACTACATTTTCATGTGTGGAAATTTTTTGCGTCCGCGAGCTTCTCTTATACGAAAACTCGTACTCGTTCGAAGGTAGCCATGAAGGGAACAAACTGAAAAGCCACATAATAAAAATTAAATAAACTTAATGAACAACTGTAAATTATTTATTCTGATGAAGTATCATTTTCTCATCAGGGTTTTTTTTTCCTCTTTATATGAAAAACTCTCATTTTTAAATTAGTCTTATTTTATTAACAACATTCGCAGGCTACTTGGGCCAATTTTGGCCCGTGGGCCATAGGTTGTACATCCCTGCTATAATGAATATACCTAAAATTAAAAAAATAAAACCAAATGCCTTATTTTTTTAATTATATATTTAATATTTGATCTTTTTTTCCTAATATTGTTAGAAAATATTAGTGTTGAAAAAAATTGTCTTTTGTATCAATTAAAAAAATTAACTCGTTACTGTCATATACAATGTGAAATACTATATATCATTGTCATAACCGAATCAAAAAATTAATCCAGTGTGTGTGGTGGGGGCAATAAAATAATTGTGACACAATGCTTATAATAATAATGTTATGTGTTATTCAACAAAGAGAATTTAAAGACACAAAATAATACTTTTTTAGTAATAAATTTTAAATATTTCAAAAAAAATTGTATTATATGTTAATGGTCACATCAAAGATTATATTGTATATTTCATAAGCATATTTTGGTTTTTAGTCAGATATTTTCATAATTATGTTAGCTGAAATTTTGTCATTTCTTATTTCAAATTAAAAGCTACAATTTTAGATGAGAAATTTAATAATTTTTTTAGCTGGTTCATATGTTTTTATCATAATATAATTCTTTGGTCTGAGATAAATATTAGATAGCTTTATATTCTGATAATTGGAGTTGTGCTTCACATTTCAAAGGGAATAACATCTATCATTTACATAAATTATAAATGTACAAATATTCAGCATTTCTTTTATAAAAAGCTTTAAATATCGTTTTTATGCAAAAAAATAAGCTAGATGATGATGTAAATTTTGAAAAATAAGCAGCTATTGGGTTAAATTAAATAGCATTTATTTCATAAATTTTTACATGAAACTACTATACATAGAATGATACTTTTACATTAAGCTCAAAATAAATGCAAGACTACTACAGATAAGGAATGCAGTTCAAGTTAATGATATACTTCAAAAGAGAACAATAGTTATGTTACTAATCTAGATAATCATGATTTTTCCTGTAAGGATCCTTCTATTTGTCTCATTTTATCGTTCTTATGAACAATATTGAATTTTGATACATTTTTATAACAAAATATCAGATACATACTAAAAGAACATTGTCAGTTTACTCTAAATTTTAAGATAGCAAATAAACATTTTCAAAAGTATACAATTTATACTCTCAGTAATGGTGTAGATAGATTTTCTACTGAACAGAGTTCACATAGAAAATAAATTGGAGCTTCATTAGAAGAACATTCACCTGGATGTACTTAATTCAAACTGAGAAAATGCAATCTACTACTAACCACTTATTAATAAAATCTATATGAGGAACCTCTCAAAAATTCTACAAAGTATTTTTAGAGAAATATTTTTCTGTTATAATCTCATTTCTACAGTGAAAATGCAATTTTAATGAATTGCTGTCCAAAAAATGAATAAGTGAAATGTACAAATATATATAAAAATGACACACAAATTTTAGCTACCTAGCACTGAAGCACATATAGTAAATAAAGTTGTGCATAAAATAAATGAGAAATTCCAATGCTTCCAAGAAGAGGGAGGAGTAATATAAAATGTAATTTTTAAATTAGCCATATACAATCACTAAAAATAATTAATAAATACACGGAAAATATTGAAAGCTAATTTAAATGCTCAGAAAAAAATTCATAATCTTTTTAAATACATTGTTATAATTTTTCAATAATTTATATTTATCAAAAAAAATATTTTTATATGTCTACGGGATGGAATGAGAGATTTGTAAAAATATGAAACTTCATTTACATATTATAAAACTTGTGTACTCAGAATCAAATAATTTTCTATCTATCAGTTTTTGCAACCATATCACTTCTATCCAAAATACTTTCTAGTTCCTTGGGAGGTATGACAAAATTTGCAGCATTTACAAAACCATTTGCATCAGAGGATTCAAGCAGCTCTAAAAGTTCTTCTTTGGTAATAGCATGTTGTTGCCGAATCAGTCCATCCTTAGAATTGAATCTCCCCTTCTGTATGATCACTTTCTCCAATTTCCTTTTTGCTGCAGCATAATTAAAAACTCTTTCATCATAAGTATTTGGAATAACTAGATGATATACAATAACTGGTTTGGTTTGTCCAATTCGATGACAGCGATCTTGAGCTTGCAGATCACCTTGAGGATTCCAATCTGTATCATACAGAATAACAGTATCTGCAGAAGTGAGATTTATCCCTAAACCTCCAGCTCTGGTGCTGATAAGAAATATAAATATGGATTCATCTTCATTAAACGCTTTCAACTGTTCCTGTCTTTCAGCAAGATCCATCGAACCATATAATTTAGTATATTTAAACTTACGGAATGTACAATAATCTTCTAGAATCTCTAACATTAATACAAATTGAGAAAATAATAAAATTTTATGTCCTCGTTCCTTTAATTGAGGAAGTAATATATCCAAAACCAGCAACTTCCCACTACTTTTCACTATGTTTTCATCAACTAAATAATCATTAGTGCGGGGATCTAAAGGATAAGATATCAAATATGGATGGCAACATATTTTTCTTAAACACATGGAAAGATTAGTTAATTTTAGATTAATCTCGGACATTGTTTCTCCTTCTTTAAATGTTTCTGAAAGAAAATTTTCTTTTCCTACTAATTTATTTTTTGTTCCATTGCATGCTAGTGAAGATACATTTTCTTTAATTTCCATTTTAAACAATTCATCCAAATCAAGATCCTCTTCACCATAAAATAATGTTTTTGTCGACTTTCTTTTTAGACGTCCTTGATCAGTTATTATAGGTTCCTCCTCTTTTTTACTCCCTTTGAGCAAGTTTTTAATTGAGTAATTTAATACACCAGTATAATATTTTTGCTGCAATTCAGTCATAGGAGCTCGGACAACAACAGTTTTCTTAGGTGGTAAACTAAGTTCAACATCTGACTTTGTTCTTCGTAAAAGAAATGGAGTAAGAATCTGATGAATTTTGGAAACGATTTGCTTCTCTTGTTCTTGAGCAACTATTTCTTGAGTGACCCCATTTTCTGCAAGACGAGAGATATCAAACCACGACTGGAAAATTTGCAAATCATCAAAAATTTCTGGAAGAATAAAATTTAACAAAGACCATAATTCAGTTAAATTATTTTGTAATGGAGTACCAGTTAAAAGGAGCCTGTGAACTGCATTGTACTTCTTTAAAGATCCAATAAGCCTGCATTGAAAATTTTTAATTCTATGAGCCTCATCAATAACCAACATTTTCCATTCAATGGATGCAATCTTTGCAGCATCTATGAGTGCAATCTGATAGGAAGTTATAACAACAGGAAAACAATAAACATCATTATTTCTCACTTTCTTTGTTATTTTCTGCCTTAGCTCTTCTCTTTCACTTTTATCACCATGATATATCATAACTGGGACATCAGGTGCAAATCTCTTAAATTCTGCATACCAATTAGGTACTGTACACAAGGGACCACATACAAAAAATGGCCCTGAAACACCCATTTCAACTAGGTAAGCAATAAAAGCAATACACTGAATAGTTTTACCAAGACCCATTTCATCTGCTAATATACCATTTACACCATTTTCAAAAAGGGTTTTAAGCCATTCATAGCCATCAATTTGATATTCACGCATGATCCCGCCTGTTAACAATTTTGGTTGTCTCTCAAGAAGGGATAATTTTGAAGAATCTTCATTCTCATTTTGATAGTTTTCTTCAAGTTGTTTAGCATTTTCTTTCTGAGTTTTAAAGAAATCAGCAATATTTTTATTTGTTTTGGCCCTTTTCTTTGCTGAAGAGAAAGCTGCCTTGCGTTTAGAAGAGCCTCCATTTTCTACAACTGAATTTTTCAATTTGTCTTGTTCTTTATCAGTCTTCTTTTTAGTTATTTCTTCATACTTTTTTAATTTTTCTGCCATAAACTTTGCATAAATACTACTTCTACTCAGCAAAAGATGAAGTCGTTTGAAGCATGTTTCTTCCTCCTCCTTTTTCTTTGCCTCTTGCACTTTCTTCCTCAATTCTTGTTCCTCAGAAACAGTCTTCTCTTCCAGCATACGTTCTTCAAGCAACATCTTTTCAGTTATGACTGAATCGCCATTGACAGGAAAATTTCCATCATGGGTTGTATTTTCCAACAATGTAGAAGCAGAACTAGTTTGAGCCTCCATTTATGACAATGAACTTGTACAACAAGATTCTTTCACAGAAACAAGTTTTTAAACAGTTGGTTTTGTTGAATCACCTATAAAAAACAATAATTTATTCAGAATTATATATATATATATATATGTACACACAGAGAGAGAGAGAGATTCATAGCAATAATTTTATTTAAAGCAGAATTTTGTTATTAAAAACTATGATATTAAAAATAAATTAGAGGTAAAAATTAAATAAAATAATCATCAAAGATATAATAAACTTTTATATAAATCTTGAAAATTCTTTCTTACTTTAGCAAAATTAATAATTTCTAGTATTTCATTTTATCACATATGCACATGAGGATACAAAAACAAAATTATTTTTATTTAAAACAAGCTGGTGCCCTCATGCATTGCTGATATAAAAGAAATAATTGAGGAAGAATTGTTTGAAATTTGAAATGGTTCCCTTGTTTAACTAGTTGTTATAGAAAGAATATTAATTTTCTTGTTGACAATGAATATATTAACTGAAATTAAATGATATATAAAGGAGTAGTATGAAAAATATTTATTCTTTTTTACTTCATTATCCAAATACTTTAGAATGGGCAATATTTTGCACCCTCATAAGTAAAAACAAATTAATTTCTTAGTTGTCAGGCTCCAGACATACAATTGGCCACATGAAAAACATTGATTTTCTAGGTTCTATCTGCACTTTTGAAGTGATTGACCTTGCGTCTTGTTTATGGTCATCAAGAATACAAGTTGAATCTGAAGCTGCAGTTGTCTGAAATCAAAAGGCTTTTAAGCGGGAATGCATGGAATGAGTACAACTTCTCCAGCCAATTTTTCATTAAGAATAGTTGCCTCAATTCTTGCTACACATTAGCATAGAATTTTCAAATCATAAATAACCTGCTTAATTCCTTGCTTGCTGTTTCTCATTTGTTTGAGAAGCTTGAATTTGCTTATTTCTATATACTTTGCTGGTAGATTTACTAAGGGACAAACACTTGGGAAGGCATATTATTTTAAGAAGCAATTAAAACAACTTACACTTGTATAATCAAAGTATTATTAGTCGATTCCCTGAATAAATAGCAAAATTACTGTTTGTACTGGAAAATTTCCATTATATATAACTAACCTTAATCTGCACAAACAGTAATAATAATTGTATCTTGTATGTTAGAGATAAACTCTAAATAATGTGTGTGGCTAGAAACTGCCAAAATATTGTGTACGGGGAATTAAATATTTTGTGTAGATGACTAATTCATTAATGAAAAGAAAAAATATATAATGCTTGCACTAAATATTTTTCATTTCATTGCACTCACACTGATTGGCATCAATGATAGTAATTTTAATAGTTTTTTTATGTATGTTATTAACTCCTAAAAACATTTTATATTTATTGTTTGTCTTCTGTTGCTTGTCAATTTTTAAATAATGTAGGATCATAGAAATAATTTGTAATTAAATTTTATTGTGTTAAAAATAATTGCTAATAATTACACTCAATCTATAATCTTCATGCAAGTGCAAGCAATAAGTTGGCAAAGTTAGATAATAATCAGATGAGCAGTATGGTAGTGTATAAAACTCAAACAAAAACTCATTTTTATATATTAAAATATATATAATATTTATATTATGCCTATAATGTATGAGCAAATGTCAGCAAAGAGTTGGTAAATTTTAATCATAACACATTACAGGGTATGAGAGCACATAAAATATGAAAAATAAAAATTCATTTCTATATAAATTAGTAATATTATAATAACTGTACTATGCCTATAACATTCATGCAAGTGCAAGCAAACAGTTGGCAAATTTTTTAACACAATCAGATAAACAGTACAACAACATATAAAATATGAAAAAACAAAAGTTCCTTTTAATATATTAGACATTTTTTGAATTTTACATTGGATCAAACTGAAATGTGAACTTTTTATAATCAGAATAATTATTTCCTAGCTGGCACTTTTCTTTTATATACTGTGCTACAAAAAAAAAAAATGCCTGCTTGACCAATTTATCTTTAAGTATAAATATGTTTTGCAAAACTTCACTGAAATTACTTAAATACTTTAAAATATTTAAACTTCATTTTTCAGATCATTCTTTTACCGAATTACACAGTTATAAATATCCATTTAAGCATATTAGAGTAACAGGAGTAAAAGTCATAATAGTTTAACAGTTTCAAACATTAAATGCATCGCATTGAAACCTGTTAAATTTATTGTAGGGCAATGCAGTTAAACCAAAAACAATAACTTACAGCAACATAAGTGATGGCAATTAATATTCACTTTAATTCCGATGTTTATCACCCACTCTGTAAGCTTCTTTTGGTTACAAAAAGATATGAAAAGCATTTATAACCTTTAATCTTATTCTTGTCTATATATTTATTTCACATATCTTCGAAACAGTCAAAAGATTTTGATCAGATTTTATATTTATATAAAGTTTTGCTTTTTAAGTTCATCTATGTATGTCTTTCTTGAAAAAATGCAATTTTATACACCTACAGACAAAAAAAAAAAACCCTAAGAATTTTTTTTTAATCACTATTATAGTCTAAGAGATGGCGACACCAGTCAAGCAGAATCTAATCATTCAAGTTTCAGTAAATATTTTGAGTTTTGAAACAAGCAATTCGTGAGTGTATGAATGTGATTTCTTAATTTTGTTTATGTCAGACGCAGTTCTAATGATTTACGTAAAATTTCATATTTAAATAGGGTTTTGCTTTCGATACAGATGTCTTCTGAAAAAAATGCAATTTTGCACTCTTTGTATTATATATATATATATATATATATATATATATATATATATATA
>JAOUZG010041912.1:2411448-2428192 GCA_026289955.1 Argiope argentata
TATATATATATATATATATATATATATATATATATATATATACTAGAATAAACATATTCAACTTTAAAACGTGAATAGAGCAATACAGTGGTCAGAACAATATGAGAGATGTGTGAACAGATCCTTGGTTCAAGTCAAGTTTTCTGCTTTATTTTTTACTTAAATATTTAATACTATTTCTTTTTAAGTACATTTATATATGTCTTTCCTAAAAAATTACAATTTTATACACACACACACACATATAGATATATAATTAACTATAACCATCTGTTCTCATGCTGATAAAGTTATATAATGTTATCCGGGGCACAATTTCAGAATGCTAAAATTGAGTATAAGTTCAAGATATAAGTAATGATATATAAACTGTAAAATGAATACAGTAATATAAAAGACTGTTTCAAATAAAGTGCCTTCATAATTTTTTTTATTTAAAGAACCTATTTTTTTGCATGCAAGATTAAAATATTCATATGTAATCAGTATGCTATTCATATCAAAATATTTTCTCTGAAAAATATAATTTTACAATAATAATAAATGCTGACCTACACTTGGTTTTTCCAGTACTGTGTCTAAATATGTGCTTTTGTGAATAAATGCTTTCATTACAAAACTGAATTATTCACTGAACAACAATATAAATTAATTTATATTTCCTTTGATTTGATAACATTAGAAAAAAATTACTATAATTGCCCAAAATTTTGTTTAGATTTTCATAATTATATAATAACAGGCAATAGCAGCTTACAGAAAAGAAGAGGAATTCATTTAAAATACGATGAAGTTGTGAATTTAATGTTTAGATTTCCATGTATTAATATAAATTTCAAAAAGTATATGAAATTTCTGAAAGTTATATACATATTTTGGTACTTGCGTATTAGACCATCAATGTGAAAGGTTTAGTAATTCATTTGGAACTCCTTCAAATTTGGCCATAAATCATAGATGCCAATGAACCAACAAAATGGCTGATGACATTAAAGATTTGAACAATTTTAATGGTGGTTTAGCAATTTATTGGTGATGCCTTCAAATTTGGTTATAAAGATTGACGGTCTAATACATAAGTACCCTTTTTCTTTTCTTTTTTCAAGAATTATTTAGAAAAGAAAAATAATACAAGTGTGTAACAAATGGATAGTTCAAAAATGAGTAATTATAATAAAAATTAAAATGAAATCTGCTATGCATATTTCAATGAAACATGACACAACATAATTTCTTGAACGACCAAGCACCACGTGCTCGTGCAGGTTAAATCATATTTTTATTCATTTGAATCGTTTCATCTAATGAGTCGCTTTGGTACGGCAAATGATCAAAAAACTTTTTCTTGAATTTATTGTTTAAAAAAGTATCACATTTCCTGTTTATTTCATTCCATAGAATCACATATGCAAAATGGTATCTTTCTAGTTTTTTTTTTTTTTTTTTTTTTTGTGGTAGTCATTAACTTAATTTTTTTATCAGAGCTTTTGTAAATGCAATCGCAACACATTTATTAAAAGCTGATTTTTTGATATGCTCATGCCAATAATAAAATTTTTATTTTTTGCCTATGGATTTTTGTTGATGCCAAAAATCTCATCCCCAAAACATTATGTTCTGACGATAATAAAAACTTTAATCTATATCTAAATATAGAAAAAACTGTTTATATTAAATTTTCTTTTTGTTTTTAACAAATAATTTCATAATTTTTTACCCCAGAATTCCCATATGAAACAAAAAAGAAGAAAAGAGAAGAAACAAAAAGTAATTTAATAGATAAAAACTCTAAAAAGTTCAGAATTAATTCTGGAGTCATAAATAAACACACAAAAAAAACTCTTTTTTTCATAAAAAGAACAAAGCACCTTTGAAAATCAGATAAAATTACTACAAAAAGCAGAACTAGTATATACAGAAGTCAGCAGTCATACTCAACCCCAGTATAAAAACATGGTAATGTGCTAAGGAGCTTGAATTTTTTAAAGGGACAATTTGCTAAACTTAATACAAAATTTATCTTAAAAGTTGATAAAAGCAAAAAAACGAATTTTACAACAATACACCAAAATATTCTATATCTAAATTAAAAACATTTAAATGCAACTTAAGATTTGATTTTGGTGTAAAAAGGAATAATTTTATAATTTAAAAGATAAAGGTATATTTATTAAATTACAAAATTTTAGTTTATCAGCATTAATTAGAACTGTATTTTGAATAATTCTTAAAAATCATAAATAAAATTTTCAGAATTGCATTAAAAAAGAAGTATTATATGCAATGTACAGGTTAGAGCTGCATAATCGGATGAGATTTTTTTTTTCTTTCAACTATTACAACATAAGGATTATAATGCTTAGAATTAAATCAATACATTTATTTTGCAACAAAATAATGCATCGTAATAAGAAGGTTCTACATTTTTTGATACATTTACATAACGTCTAACTACTATTTAGAAAACTAAATACATAACTAGTAATCTGCACAAATATAGAATAGCTATCGAGTAATTATCAATTCCATATTCAAAGAACAAATCTGAAAATTGGTACAATAGAAAATAAAGGTTATCTTATTAGAAAAAATTATAAGCATTTTAAATTATAAAGTTGTTTGAAAATTATTAACAGATCATTATAAGTTAAACATAATTTCAATATATATATATATATATATATATATAATAGCTAAAGCAATATTAATCTGCTGAATGAACATTCTCCTTAAAATACTTGCATACTGAATATTAAATTCAATAATCATTGAGAAAATTAATTTAACTAAAGAGTTTGAAGGCTATGAAAATTTGAGATGAAACAATCAAAGAACTCAATACGTCAAATTTCATTTTCCTTGCCAATAAAACACAAATACTACCTAAATTATTAACTTTCCATACATGTAACAAGTACTTCACCACACTATTCAATTAGTATAGTAATTATTCATATATATTATAATATATGATTACTAAAATTGATATAGCAGATAAATGGTGCTCTCTTTGTAAAATTTGCAGGACTTAATGTTTTTTATATCAATTAAACATCACATTCAAAGTAATATCACACTGATATAAAATTTAAAAAATAATGTTACATAACTTTGAACTTAAATGCATTTAAAATTTAATGTTGTAACAATTGTAGTTCTATTTATTTACCCAAAGTTTACATTATTCAATTTATATAGAATCTTTAGACAATAAAATATTACAGGCAATTTAATATACTTCCTTCTTTCTCTCATATTTAATATATATTAATTCAACAAATAGAGTAAATTATTTGATTTTAAAACGAAAATCTATACAACAATTTCAATGCGAAAATTAGAAATAT
The DNA here is from genome assembly GCA_026289955.1 of Argiope argentata. Taxonomy (NCBI): domain Eukaryota; kingdom Metazoa; phylum Arthropoda; class Arachnida; order Araneae; family Araneidae; genus Argiope; species Argiope argentata. The sequence goes on from JAOUZG010041912.1 coordinate 2,414,796, forward strand.
ATATTACTATGAAAGAATTTATTTTAATAAATCATTATTCAATCTTGAAACATCACTATGAAAAGAATCAACATAAAATAGAACATAATGACTGAGATTGACTTTTTTTTTCTTTCTTAACTATTAAAAACAGATTCAACCTTTAAAATCTAAAATAAAATAGTACAAAAAAATCGCAAACATAAACATAAGTTTAATAGAACAAAACAAATCATGACAAATTTTTAAAAACGTATCATGTAATTTAACTATTTTTTTTGTTTGTTTATTAATCTAATATTAAAATTGGTTTCAAATTATTTTATCTGTATCTTCAGATAAATTAATAAGCGAAAAATATAACAAATCTACAATTCAAACCAACTACAATGAATACAAAAGTACTTACTAAGATCACAAAAATATCGCAAGTTCTAGCAAACTTTTCATGAAGGAACTCACACAATTAAAATAAAAATACAATTAGAAAAATGCAAACGATTTTTAACACATCAAGCTATTATTACACCGTTTGTTTGTTTTTAATTAGATATTTGACACACAAAGGATTCCAATATCAAGCATCCACAATTAAGAATGTTTCATAATTCTTTTTGGCGGGCAGAATGTATTACGTAATAAACGCGGCAACCTTGATCATTCGTGGAGGTTCCATTCTGGAAAAAATTTAATTTTTTTGTGTTGTGATCCCCCTTATTTTACATTATTGATTTTCTTATAATAATTGACTGGAATTTCATTAAAAGTTGTTGTGATTAATTTACTACTCTTTCCTTAAAAAATATTGCAAGATATTAGTGTCGTTCATTTGCCCCAAAATAGGATAAAGGGTCTGAATTGCTAAGAATAATAAAAAAAGATTCTCCTTAAAAATCCGAGTCAAATCATGTTCTAATAGAAATTTGAATAAATATTAAATTTTTATACAAAATATTAGTGTTCAAAAATTAAGACAACTTGATAAATAATTCTTAATTTCTGAAAAATACTTATTTGAACATTCATAGCTTTACAAATCGTATATAATCTTTGTATAGATTGCGAATGGCAACAGCAGGGTAAAATTAATAAAATTCAAACCAGAAATGCTTTTTAAAAATTATTTTGGGATAATCGTGATCTCTGTTTCTGTTTAACCCCGCAAAAGCTAAGAACCCAGTTTCTGGATCATACGCCGGAGAAGATGCCTTCATTCCTTCTTTCCTCAAGAAAATTATTTTTAAATACGACAAAAAAACTATGGATCTGTCATTAAACATTTATAACAACAGCCTTTTGAAAATTCACGCAGTTATTGCAATAATTTATCAGCCTTAGGACAAAATTTTAAACGATTTGATTTTCGATGATCATTTTAATAATACATTTTCAGTCATCGATCATGGTGAGGTTATTTTCTTCCATTTAACTGCTCGGTTTAAAAATATTTCAATCCCTCTTTTTTCTTCTCGCTTGTGTCTTGCTGTAGATTGACGTACCGCATCGTTTCTTGCTTGTATGTTAAATTATGCCTTCCGGGATGAAATAAAGCGAAGTTTTTAAAATTTCCAAAGTGCCTTTCTCTCCTTGGCCATCAAACTTCTAAAAATTATGTTTACGTTATGTATAAATAGAGAGAATAATAGTGTGACGATATCTTTACAATATTCTATGTTCTGAGAACAGCATAATAGTGTGAAGATATAGCAATATTGTTGAGTCTTTTGTCTATATGATTTGTTGATATTTAAATGCTTACTTTTCAAAAGAAAGGAAATTTAAAAAATATTCTTCATTTTGGAAAGGTAGATTTGTCCTCTAACGTGCATTTTCTTTCAGATCTGTATTATATTATTTTTTAAAGTTACTATGACTCATGTATGTTGAAATGTGTAGTGAAATTTAATTCGAAGTGCATTCATTCGATGATTTTTCATGTTTTGAAGGTGAGAAAGATTGTTTACAAATAAACTTTTCGTAGATTTAAATAGTCAGACATTGTAATGCTGTCTTAAATTTTAACATTTGTAAATTTTTCAAAAAATATCATGTAAACTATCATAAAACAAATAGTTTACGAAGCATTTGATCTTCAATCAATTCTGTCAGATGAGAATTAAACAATGAGTCATAAAATAAAATATGAATGTCATGAAGTAATTCCCGTCAGGAGAGAAAATGCCTCATAGCATTAAAATTATTTTCTTTATAATTGTGTTGCGCGAAAGTTTGACGAATGAGATGCTGCTTCAGATATTAACCTCGTCTTCAGATCATGATTTATTATTACGAAGATGCTCGTATGATCTAATATTGAAATTATCGCAATTGCCCTGAATCCTATGGGTGAGAGGGGAAAATAGAGATAGTTTAATGGAAATTTAATCGTCTGCTTTCACTTAATATACAAAAGAAGTGCAACTGAACTTATATAAATAAGAATTTTGTCATGTTTAAATTAGAACATTGTTCTTGAACTTTTTTTTTCATGTGGCTATTTTTTTTTTCAGTTGGATTATTGCTTCACGAATGAAAAATCTAAGTAAACTTCGTATTACAGTATTTAGATTGTGTTTAAAATGTCCACTTTTTTTATTTGCTTTTTTAACATTTTATTTGGTATTTTTATTTGCTACCGTCATAATGAAACCAGTTCCTGAAAGTTCAATACAATTAAATGCTTTCCTTATTTTTTTTATCCTTATTCAAAAGAGTTATTTCCTTTATCAAAAGAGGATCTTAAATTGTCAACATTCTGTTTTATAAATTTTATACTTCAGCAATCTATTTCTGTATCAGAAGACATAATTATTTCACGATGCTCAAATGTTTTCATTTTTAATTTGTAGATGGCGCTACAAGTCAAGATGTGAAGGTATCTAAAATAGTGAATTTTTTGCTCCTTTTCGAACCTGTGAGAATCGCAATACTCCTTTCCTAAAAAAATAATAACTTCATATAAAAATTAAAAGCATTTCATGAAAGTGAAATGTTTATTAGCAAGAACTGAATAGAAATTTCAATTAACAATGACAGCCTCATGAAATTCTATGACTACTTACACATCAAGATGACTTATTAAATAATTTTTGCTCATATTTCATTGCGTGTTTGAAGCGAGACGCTACCAATGGAAGAATTAGTCATTTCCTTACCCTTTAAAAGTGAACATTTCTGGCAAACATCTTTTAAAAAACTGGTTATTTAAATTTGATATTTTAACACATTTTTAATTTCATGCATAAGTTAATGATTTATTCAGTACTTATTTATTAAGATTCTTGATTGTCTTGTTTCCTTATTTGCACACCATCTTATCTAATCAGACACTTTATGTTTGTAAATATTGTAATAGCTAAATGAAAATTATAAGATCGAGAGAAATAGGACAATTTTGCATGCTAAAATATTATCTTGATACATTTTCATATAGAGAATTGACTTTTTTTTAAAAAAATAAGTAAGTAATTGTTTAAGAAATAGGTTAATATCATCTTTTGAACAGATATGTGCAAGCGTGGGCCTCGTCATCTGACTGCGATTCAAAATTATGAGGTACATTCAAAATTAGGCCAAAAGGATCTTAAATTCTAAATGAAATGTAAATATAATCAATCTTTTGGAAAAATAAATGCATTTTAGCATCAAAACATATATTTATCGCACAAAATCTACAGAAAATTAAACTGTATGTTACAATTATAATAAAATAAAATTCAAAATCTGAATAACACTGTCTCTCAATTACTAACTAAAGTACTCATTGTCTTTACTAAATTAATGAATGATTTTTGGCCCTTTCACGACCTTCATTAGCCCCCCTAAAAATATGGGCGCTTGGAGGAGTCGGATTGACGAAACGTGCCGGATCATAAGGAGGTAACATTATTTTGGGATTGACGCAAAATTTGACTTCCATAACCATCTTATTCAACAGTTTAAATTAGTTTTAGAAGTGCAGGTATGAAGTGGTTTTAAGATGTTAAAAACGGGTTAGTACATCGTAATCAAAGGGCGGCATCGATCTAAAGCAGCGACACTAAGATATTTATTACAATAATTTTATTTGAATTCTAAGCCAAAAAAGTAAATAATTACATTTTTAAAGGTGATATATTAAAAGGTATGGAATTAGTTGAGAACAAATGATTTTTTTAATTAAATAAAAAAAATTATTGTGCCAAAGGCATTCAAATTCATGATTCGGACACAACTTATTCGACCACAAGGAGCCCAAATTGGTTCAACATCTGTTTACATATAAATGCATAAAAGCATGAATATCACTAAATTATCAGTTATAACAAATAAATAAATGAAAACAAATATTTTCATGAAGACACTAATATAAACATTAAATTAAATTAATTGTTGACATGCTTATTAAGAGGCAACATTCATAATGCACATTACTTAAAAGACTACGAAGTGCTTAAATCCGCTATTGGGGGTTGTTAGGTTTGGTGCAAGCTCATTCATCAGATACTTGAAATGTTAAAGGAAACGCAAGAGAAGCAGCGAGCTTAGCTTTAAAAATATAAACAAAAGTTGGCAAAATTAAATGCATATCTTTTTTAATCCAAGAAATTTTTTTATCATGTCAGAACATGATGTTATTTAGGGAATGAGGATTGTGGCGTCAACAAAAATCCGTCGTCGAAAAATTGAAATTTTATTATCTGCACGAGCATCTCAAAAAATCAGCTTTTAATAACGCGTTGCCATTTCATTTAGAAAAGCTCTGATTTTAAAAAAAATAAGTTAATACCTAATGCTAATAAAATCTAGAAAATGTCATTTTGAGCGCACGATTACATGATATTAAATGAATAGGAAATGGGATATTTTTTTTAACAATCAATGCGAGACAAAGTGTTTTTGGATCGTTTGCGATACTAAAGTGGCTCATTCAATGAAACGATTAAAATAAATAAAAATACAATTTAACTTGCACGAGCACGTGGTGCTTGGCCATTCAAGAAATGATGTTCTGGCATGATACATTGAAATATGCATAGCAGATTGCATTTTAATCTTTTTTTTTTATTATTTAAATAACATGAACATGAACTTCAAAATGCATAGGAATTTGAACTAAAATTAAATGCTAGATTTAAAGACAAATAAGAATTACAGAACTCACAAAATTATTAAAATTCACTATGAATAATGCAGACGATTTTTTTTCCTCACTATGAATTAACATTAATTCTAATTTTAAAAATAATAACACGTGCAAAAATAAAAAAAGTAGTAATTAAATATATATCTATAAATGGGTTTTGATTTTGACTTGTAGCATAAATCATGAGAGAAGTATTTAGGTTCGGTTTGATTGCTGTCCCATTTTGAAAATGCAATAGGATTATTTTGGGATGGATCTTGTAGTTTTGAAGAGTATTTTAGATGGCGAGGCATCTAATAATGTTAATAATTTAGACCCTTATATTAAGCTGCAATGAAAGTGTAAAGTAGAATAACTTTAACAATGACATTTATTAAAACTAAATCCATATTTTAGTCAGGAAACATTCTAATTCATGTTGCACAATTCACAGATTATTTAGTTCAATGAAAAGTTAATATTTACGCTAGTTATAAAACATGATTGTGAAAACACTCTTTTCTTTCCTATTTTAACGACGACTTGAAATTTCTAAAAAATTATCTGAGATACATGAATTTTTTAATAGATGAAAAACATATAATTTATAGAATTCATAAAACAAAGAAAGTGATAGAAAGTATATTGGAAAATATTTTATAAACGTTTTGGAATCACTGAAAAACACTTCCCACCAATTTAATATTTGAAAAAAAATGACTTCTTGAGTTTTAAGATCATTTCAAAAAAAATTCTGGAAATAAAAAATTATTTGATACGTTAATATCTCAGAAATAATTGCAACAAATTAAAATTTCAATTCCAAAAGCATATTTAAAAACTCTTGGTCAGATGCTTGGATCTACAAAACATTAGAAAAGTGGAATATAGGCATTAACACATTCTTTTTTTGGAAATGACATATGGTGTATTAGAAAATATTCGTCGAAAAGCTAACATAGTAATCACTACAGATTTTATTTTCTTTCCTTTTTTAAGATTTTGGCTCATGACATTAAAAATCCAAACGATAATAAATTTATAATAATAAACTAAAAATGTTTTTAAAATACATTTTTACAAAAAAATATAACAAAATTTAAAATAAAGATCACTAAAAACAATACATTTTTATACACATTCTAAGTTTATAAGAAAATTCTAAGTAGTAATACTGAAAAAGAGTAACTCATTGTGAAGTTAATTGGTAAATGATACGTGTAATTATGCTTGTCAAGCGATTATGTATCACATGAACTTACCCCCATTGAATTATATATTTCTGTTTTTAATTTGTGTGTGTGTGCTTAAAATAATCTCCTTATTATTATTGAAGAAACGGAAGTCTTTGTTAACTTACATCAAAATTTTTATAAGAAATATTTACTCACAAATACAAAACAAAAAGCAAAAAATCAGTTGCAAGTGCCAAAGGTTTTTTTTTAGTTTTGTTTTCAAGTATTAGACTTTATTATTGTAGCGAAAAAAAAGTATTTTTCTTTTCTATATTTCTTCACAAAGTAACTAATTTCTACGAATTCTTTAATATTCATTTTATTCTGTAAAATGATTCAACAGGATATGTAAAAAAGCATCCTGTAGGATGTTTTAACTTCCACAAAAATGAGAACATGCAAATTCAAGGAACGAAACTGGCAAAATGCCAAATTCATATCGTGGTAGACTTTCGAAAGTAATAACACTATAAAAAGAGAAGCACCCGTGTGGAACGATTTCTTTTTATTTTCGTACTATAAGACCACGAAACGACGGTTAAGACAATACAAAGATAAAATTACAAAAACCTATTACAAACAATGAGTAATCACATTCGCATGAAAAGAAACCTTGAAAAAAAACATACCATAATAATGGTAAAATGATGACGGTCTTTGCAGACGATATTAGAAAATTTATAGAACGAGAGACGAAGATTTAGAATTCCAGAAAAGTATTTAATTATTTTAAAAGCATAAAAAAATAACGATTTATTTTCTCCCATTTACAAAAATTTTATTTTATTTATTTATTTGTATAAAGTACGTATGCGATAAATCAATTGGTAATTTCAATTAAGTTTTTCTAGAAATGCTTGTATTTGAATCTGCGTGTTATATATTATTACTGTTAGAAAATGCAGTTTTGCTGCCTTCTCTGTCTGTGATGTAAAATTTGAAGTGTTTTACTATCTTTTATTTATTACAATGAATAAAATAAGTAAAAGCAACAATAAAAAGGATGAGGTTATCAGCGACATCTTAATAAAACAATGAAAAATTAAAAGATTATGATTTGCTTCAGTTGAAGTATAACTAGATTCTATTTTTTTCGCTTTATAAAAGTTAATACGTTTAAATTCTTTTAATTTTAATTCAAACACGAACGATTTTGTCACCAACGCAAGAAATGAAGTTTGAAAAATTAATGCATCGTTCTAGAAATTTATATGACGTTCGTATTTCTAATCTGCGAGATAATCGCTTTATCGACTGATATCTAATGTCATTAACTTGATGGTAATTTAAAGAACTTTTTTAATAAAGATACGGATTAGATTAGGCTTTTTATAGATTAGAGCATGTTATTTTGAGTCTTGAACTTGGTGGTATTTTAAAAGGGTTATTAGTGATGAGTCAGATCAGATAGTGTCATGTATAGATTAGAGTAATGTAAATAAGATTTTTTAAATAGGCCGCATAACTTATAACGAAAACTCTTTTCCTTACTTCAAGATTGTATAGAAGTAGAAAAAAAATCAATCGATTAGACATTGATTACCAATTAGTAAAAAAAATTATTATTATGTAGATAATTTTTTAAAATCTAAATAATCTCCTTCAGATACATTTTTTTTGTTTATTAAAATTAATATTCTGACAGAAGAACGCACTGCTATCATTTCTGTTCAATCCTCTTGGCTTCAACCCCCGAGTTTTAGAAAATCTAACTTAAAGTAAAATGGAAATCTTTCTTAATTTGAAAAAAGACGATCAAATTTTTACCATTTAATATTATATTATAATATCCTCTTTTGATGACCAACTGTTCGCCGATTATATTAATGATATCAACCAATTTTGATGAATTATATATAAAAAATAAATAGACAATAAAAAAAAGAAAAAGAAAAATTTTATTCTAAACAACCAAAAAACGAAGAACATCTAATTTGAGAGTAATTTCTTAACATCGGTAAAATCAGGCCAATTGTTAAGACTAGAAATTTTACCATACTTTTAATTTAAAATATTAATCGGCACTTTTAAACAATGTGGACCAGACGTGGTTTATGAAGTATCAAGTTGCATCTCCCACTAGAGTCACCTAAGAGAAAGCTTGTATCCTTTTATATCATATCAGCTCTTTCTGATATGAAAGGATACATTAAAAATATTGCGTTTTCAGTACAATAAAAAATTTGCGTGGTAGTTATAGATGGATCCCTGTCAAGGTTTTCTGCAGAGATAAGATACAATCAAATAATGTAATACAATCAATAATTGCTCGAAAATGGAACATACTGGTAAGCATACAATAATTTATGGTATAACTAGATGTCATGAGTATTCGTTTAGAATTACAAACTTTCGAAATCGAATCAGCAGTTAGGAAGTTCGATCCTAGAGAATGCAATATTTTGAGATAGCTCTCTAAAATGGAATGTTCTAGTTCTGATGTCAACTAATTATCTAGATATTCCAAGCTGACAAATGATGTAAAAATTAGTAGCTTGGACAGAAGAAATGATTCTTTGGTTTTAGTAGTTATTTTAACTAAATATATTTATAATGTTGTTGTTGTTACTTATGGCACTTGCCTATGGACAATACAGCGGCAGATTTTAGCCGAAAGGAGCGTCTCTTGTTTTTGAAGTAGCGCCAACTAGGGCAAAGAGTGCGGGGCTTAGCTACACACTCACCACATTTGCTTGCACAGCCTCTTTTTACGGGGGGGGGGCACATTCACGCATCTCACAGATGAACAACCATGACCCGACAACCTTAACTCGAACCCGGGGCTCCCAGAACACGAGGAAGACGCGCTACCTCTGTACCAGAAAGCCGGCATAATTCTAATTATATGGCATTAATATATCTTCACTTTATCCTGATGTTGTATACAAATAGAAAGTTTTCTAATGGTTGAAAAATTCGACTTGAGATTTTAATGAATCATCTCATTTTGGAGCTTCTCCTAGTCCAGTAAAATAATTTTTGAAATTATGCTTATGTGTTGTTTCTTATGGTACTTGCCATGGACAAACTCGTTGAGGTAGTCAGTGATTGAAGCCTAATCAGCGTCTCTCGTTTTGTAGTAGCGCCAATTAGGGCCAAGAGCACGACTTTTGCTACTAACTCTTTACATTCGCTTGCACAGCCCCCTTTTTACAGGGAGGTACATTCAATCACCTTACAGATAGAATACAGAAGAACAACCATGCCCGAACCGGGACTTGAACACGAGACGCCCAGATCACGGAGAAGACACGTTACCCCTATACCAGGACTTCGGCAGTATGTGGCTGCTTTTAAAAAATTTTCTATTGTTACGCGTTTCTATTATTTCATAGTTTCCTCAAAGCGGAAGATTATAACATTCTAAAAATAAAATCACTCTACAATTCATTGAAGAAGCAAGTTCAGTCGTTTCGCTTCCTTATTTATATTAACTTGATTTACTTTTTTGATAATCGAACATAAATTTAGTCGTTTCAGCAATTCTTTCCAAGCAATAAAGGAATTAAATAAATAAAACACTCATTATCTTGAATTGCAGTTGACAACTTTCACCAGTTATTAATAGCCACCTATAAATCATGCAGATTTTTCATTTTCCCTTGAAAATCAAATCCAAATCTACAAAAAATGCTGAAAGCTGTTTCAGTAGATTAAAATTAATGAAAAATTGTCTTTGGTGAAGCATGTGTGTAACGCTTAAACGCGTTTGGTATATTAAGAAACGAAAAAAAGGTGCCAAAAATTGTAATTTCCTTGAAGAAATTAATAGCGAAAACAAAATCACATATTAAATAAACATGCAATAATAATATTTGTTCACATTTGTATATATATATATATATATATATATATGCCCTCGGGCCCCTTCATAAAGAAGGCCGGCCCTGTTAAACCATTAATCTCATAAAAATAAAAAATGCCTTTTCCGAAAAATAACAAGGCCAAAAAAAATCATATTTTTAATGCTTTATCTTTGGAAAGCTCTTGGTCACATTGCCTCAGTGAAGCGCGTAGTAAAAATCAAATGTTTAATTTCTTTGGTTAAACTGTAAATAAAATTATTTTTCTAAAACGTTGCAATGATTGGATTCACAACAAAATGCACGCAATCCTAATTACTACAAACATATTATATTTGGTAAGCTATTTTGTGACTACAAGCTCAGTTCCCGAAACCAATTTTTATTTCAATCGCCTGCGTCTAAAATCCAAATTCGATTTTCGGGCACTTTTAACCACACGTGCCAGGTTTAATCGCCAAGAAATTCGCCAAACGGAACATGATAGGCTCAGTAAATTTGTTAAATTTACGTCAAAAGTTAGCATTTCATAACTATTGTACGCAAATGCAATGCAAGCAGGGCCCGACTTATGCTAGTTGGGGCCCGAGGCAAAAACTTCTCTGAGCTCCCCTTTGCTTCACTACTTTAGTAATGATGAACATTCATTAAAGAATGAAACGTCAAATAAAATTTCTATTCGATTTGGGGTCCCTCAATTATGTAGGGGCCCGGGGCAACTGCCCCGTTTGCCCCTACCTTAGTCATGTCCTCAATGCAAGGTGTTCTTTGTTATAACACATTCATTAGAGAGTATGCGAGAAAGTTTTGGAGTGACCCATCCCTTGGTTTCAGTTATCATGTTCGCAGAGAGACAGACAAAATTCCAAAAATAGTGGGAAAAAGTTCGGATATACGCTGTTCAGAAACATGGAGATGCATAAGAATCACAAGATCGAAATGCATCACTTTTAAAGAATGGAAAACCTCTATATCTCTTATCTATATTTTTTATACGGAAAAATAAAAAGCAAGTGTATAGTGATAGAAATACTTCACAGATATTTATTTTCTAAATTAAAAGAGACATCTATTCGTCTACTCTTAAAAATAAATGGAAATGTCGTTTAACGCGTACTAAATCTTTCTAGAATATTCCGATTGCTGGAACGTGAAATCTTTCCATCTTCATCCTTTTTGAAGGCCAATAAAATCTTAATTCTATGCGAAGGTCGCCGGTCTCTTGTGCTGGCAATCAAGTATTTAAGGATATGAAAAAGGACATGCATAGGTTTGTAGGATAAAGTGTTTGCCAATTTTTTTATTGCTTAAAATTATAGTTGGCTTGTTGCTAGCAGGAAGGATGAAATCGACTTTTAATTTAAAACAATTGCTCCGGAAATTTAGTGTAGGAGTATGTAGAGTGGTATTGTGGTTTTTTAACCCTTGAAAGGTAACCTTTAAAAAACTAACAAGAATGATAACCATTCGTCTCCTGGACGAAGTGCATTTAAAATCAGTTTTCAAGGCTAATTTAAAGAAAATCATACTACTTACAGACGATTTCATGGCTCTTGATTGTCAAGTAGGATAAAAATATGATTTATTTATTTTCGAAGCAATATTTACACATATATGCATGATGTTCTCCGCACATTTCTCTTGAACGTAACAAAAATTGCGCGTCATTCTGCTCAAATTATATGGGCAAAATGCACAAACTTATCTTTTTTTAAATTTCGGATTGATCAGGTCGTTGATCGGTTAAATTCAATTTTAGTTCACTTACAATAGTCCTTGTTGATCGGGGCAAAGTTGATATGTTGAGACGCTTCTGCATCCATGGAGCAAGAAGAACTTCATCTTCCGATTCATTCTCAGAAATAGAAATTTCTTTACTTAATTCTTTCAATAATTCACGGATAGCTTCTGGCCTACCCCGAAAATTGTATCCGTGAGAAGGCTTCGTCATCTCCAAATATACACAGAAATACTTTCTTAATACTAACAGGAAAGATAACTATTCGTCTCTGAGACGACTATTGTTCTAGATATACTACAAGCAGAAATACGTATTTCAGGGAAAAGGAATGTCCTCATCTGTAGTGCCCATGGTCAGATAAAGGTACTGAGTAGAACGAACCATTTACCGTTATAGGGAAAGAATAATCAAAGTTATTTCGTAAGCGTTCGTCCAGGAGACGAATGGTTAGCATTCTAGGGTTATATAATTCAGGCATACTCTTCGAATTTCTTTGTGCCATTTAAAAACATTTTTGTAGAAGATTTACGTGGAAAACTTATATCCTTACAACAAAATTTATCTTAATCATTTTTAGACAATTGAAAAGTATCATTTAATTTATCAATTTTTAAATGCCTAGTGCAGATTATTTTACCACTTCTGATTACAGACGCGATCTTTTAACCATTTAGGAGCTGGTAGTAGTCTTTAATAATAAAAAGATGTATCCTTACGGCAACGAAAGGTACGAAACGGCACTGTGGGTATAAATGAAGACTCTATTCAAAGTATATACTATAGGCCTGAGCACAACGATCCCATTGATTAACGAGTCGAAGTATTCCCTGTTCCCATAATAACTTTGGCCGTGACGAGAACCAGTCCTTCATCCAAAAATACGTTTTCTAAACTCAAGAGAATGAAATGCAGATATTCGCCATAATCTCGAGTTCGATTTTTTCGACATACACAGACTCACTCTCTCTCTCACACACACAAACTCACGACTCGCTCTCTCACACACACATACACATATCCATCTATATATAAAATGCTATTTTAAAATCTAAATTAAAACTAATTATTTTTCAAAGTTTCATCTTAATTTAGCCCATAGTCCAATTCTAATATATTCTATTATTTCCTGATCCCATTCCACTTTTTCTAGTTAATTAATTCAACAGGAGCTATGAAAAATTGCCCGATTGACTTAAAGCAGACAGATTCCCACACTCCGAGTGAAGGAATAAAATACTGTCCATTGAAGCAAAATCTTTTTTAAAAAATACTTATAATTCTCCTACTTGGATTGATGCATGTGGGAAATCTTTATTAAAATCTCACAGTATATATATTCACAGGGATAAAAGTTTAATTAGCTTTTCCTCATTTCGTTTTGTGCCTTTGTGTGTTGTGTTCGCCGCTTCTGTTTGTACATAATGCGAGTCTCCGGGATGCAATAACGCGAACTTAAAAATTCGAAAGTCTGTTCTCTGTCTTCGAAACAATTTTCTACTTCTAACAAAAATTATATATATATATATATATATATA
>JAOUZG010041912.1:2433192-2472090 GCA_026289955.1 Argiope argentata
GGAGGAGTATGGCAACGAAAACTGTGACACGAGAATTTTATATATTAGATTTGTGTATAAAATCATTTTTCTCTTAAAATTCAATACATCCTAAATGGAAGGTTCATAGTCAAAGAAAAAAAATTAAAACGTTTATTATCTAATTATTTTTGTAATTTCAATTTTATATAATACTACAAATATTAGTTATTATAGTAAAATGTGGGAAATAATACCTAAAAACAATTGCCAAGATTTATTATTGCTGAAAAAAGGCAACAAATAAGTCGGTTTCATCATAACCTGTTTTAACATGAGGTGCTCTATCTTCATTAATTAGATTCATTATTCAGATTCCAGTCGCAATTTCGTCCTACATTTATTTTTTGTTAATTGCAAGGCTGAAAATCCAGTTTTCGAAAGATATGCCGAAATGAAAGTTTTACAGAAGTATATTTATATCCTCTAGCAACTTCTTCTTTCAATTCCTACTATTAGTTCACACTCACATTATATAAATATATCTTGTTCAAATTTTCATTCCTTAATAAAATACTTTTTATTCATCCACTCCAGTTCAAGTACATTTATTTTAAAACTTGTAGTGGATGACACTGGATGTTAATACAGTTTTTTTGAAATATTAATTCATTCATTAAAGTGAATTTATTTTTAATACTTTAAATAGAGTTTTAGCAGTTTTTAATGAAAATCGAAATTAACAGGCAGTAGCTCAATGGGTAAAATGTGAGGATTTCAATATTTTTAACTTGAAGGTGAAGAATGTGAGTTCAATTCCCGGGGAAATCAATCATGTTTTGATAAATTATTTATATTAATTATAATTATTTAATAAAAAGTAACTGAAATAAAAATTTTCTTTGTTGACCTAAGAAAGAACTGGCTTTAAAGATATTTTTTTACATCACTTGTTTGAATGAAAAATCAAAATTAGAGTAACTTTTATTTTTCGGATCCATTAATGAGTTTTCCAACACCTGAAGTGTCATCTTTTAAAAGTAAAATTTTATATAGTGGGGAATGCAAGACTCAAAACAAATCTTTTATCTAAATTTTCAAGAAAGTGCTTATCTTTAAAGAAGTAACTGGCAGCAATATGGCCACCACCCTAAGTGCAGATTTAAGAAGAGGGAAATAAGCGGCGTCCTGGCATTGGGGTAGCGAGTTTTTCCCGACAGCTGAGCGTCCCGGGTTCAAGCATGATTGTTCTTCGGTATTCTATCTGTAAGGTGTGTGAATGTAAAAGGGGCTATACAAAGGGGCTGTGCAAGCGACTGTGATGAGTGAGTATCAAAAGTCGTACACTTGGCCCTAGTTGGCGCTTCTTCAAAACAAGAGACGCTCCTTTCGACTTAAAACTTGCTGATGCCTCGGCGAAGCTTGCCCATGGCAAGTGCCGCTAATAACAACAACACAACAACAGAAGGAAATAAAAATAAAACTTTAATTTTATATAAAGATTAAAGTAAAATATTAAAAGGGCCGCCAATATGCTTTCATTTTGAACATTCAATCAATCCTTTATTGTAAAAATTATGCGACCAAAAATAATGTAGTTGGTCAATAGTGATACATGGACTATAGTATAAGAAAACTTATTGTGATGCTTTCATTTGTTTTCTAAAAGAATAAATGTCAAATTAAAACTTTCTCATTTTCTTTATTATGAAAAATTTCTTCATAGCTATAAAAGAACTTTTGCACTAACCAGATAAGTGATAAGTATTATATAAATATAAGATAAATTTCTCAGGAAAAATGCTTAAATTTGTTTTGTTTTTTACGTTGCTGTTGTTGTTAGTGGCACTTGCCATGGAAAAGCTCGCTGAGGTAGTCAGCGATTTAAGCCTAATCAGCGTCTCCTGTTTTTGTAATAGCTCCAACAAGGGCCAAGAGTACGATTTTATATACTTACTCATCGCATTCGCCTGCACAGCCCCTTTTTACAGGGGGACATTCACACACCTCACACATAGAACACAGAACAACCATACTCGAAACGGGACTCGAACCCGGGACGTCTAGATTACGGAGAACAGGCATTACCCCTATGAGGACACCCGAATATGCAAATAGTTGTTAATAATTTGAATATCAAATAAAATTGAGAGCAATTCCTCTGCCATTGTCATTATTCCGATACAATTCATTCAACAAAAATAAGCATTTAAATGTCTACAGCACTTGATCTCAAAATAAATTGGTCTAGTGGTAAGGGCTCGACTTCGGAACCGAATAATTTTAAGTTCGAGACCCGATTCCTCTGAATAACCGTCGTGAAAGTTGATCTCGTGCCCGCTAAATCCATCGGGGCTAAATGACCTCCCGCTGGTGTGGTTTGGAGGGGTGGAGGTCCCGACTCAAGTGTTGTCCTCGTCATCTGACCGCGGTTCAAAAGTACGAGGATGATCCCCAAACATTCCTAATTTGTATTAAAGAAAAAGGGACGTTTATATAACTTAACTAAACTAACAACAATAATTAAAAAAAAACACTAAACATCATAAAATATAACTCAATGCTTGATATATTACTATTCTCTTACGACTGCCCTTTTTTCTTAAGACATATTATTGCCATCAAACAGAAAATACAGGGCCATACCAACCTTTAATTCAGATTAGTCATATGAACATCTCAATTTAAATCAACATTAGGGCTATTTTGAGACGGACCTCGTAACTTCAAACGGCGGTCAGATGACGAGGGCGACACCTGACATCTCAACCCCTCTCCAAACTTCCACACCACACCACACCAGCGGAAGATTCATTTAACCCTGACAGATTTAGCGTGCACCAAACCCGCTTGTACGACGGTTCTTCGATGAAAGCGGGTCTTGAATCTGAAACTCTAGTTTCGAAGCTGGGACCTTACCAACATGGCCACCGTGGTCTCACTCTGTCTTTTAAAGAAGACGACCATCCTCTGTATTCGGTTGCCTTCATGCATGTGCGCTTAATCGTCAAAATCATCAGTTTTTTTCCTCTCCCCCATGAGTTCGAACACACACATTTTTTTGGAAAATATCTTTCTAATTCAAAAAGGCTTTAAGCTAGACGATTGAAGTTAGGTACATGGGCTTTGCAGATTTCAACCAAATTTGCATATTTCTATTAAATGTTGAGTAAAATCTGTTCAGAAATCGGTCTATCCGGCTGTTTAAATAAAAAAAATTACAAAACGGAGATACCTAGATAGATAAAACATTAGGGGGGAGTTTGAATAATTGAAGGCAACGAATAATTGAAGCTCGAAATTGCGTAGGCAATGAATAAAGCATAAATGACAATATTCATCAACATCTTTTATTCGCATGTATTTGTTTTTACCCGCTTTCCCCAATATTTCATTATTATTATGCATGCATCTTTGAAACCAGATGCGTTTTTAAAAGGTAGACCTGATTTTACCAGTATTGCTTTTTCAAACTGGTTTAAACTACTTATTGACTTAATTAAGACGATTAATGACTTCAAAATCATTATATTCTCATGATAGCCTCACATTCGCGATAGTAGATTTTTTTCAATATTTCTTTTATTTGTCCTTTTTTTTATCATGCCAGAACATGATGTTTTGGGATGAGCTTTTTCGCATCACCAAAAATCCGCACTCAAAAAATCAAAATTTTGTTTATCTACACGAGCATCTCAAAAAATCAAGCTTTTAATAACACGTTGCCATTGCCTTTACAAAATCTCTGAATAATAATAAAAAAAATAAGTTAATGACAAAAGCAAATAAAACATAGAGAAATGTCATTTTGAGCCCGTGATTATATGAAATGAAATAAGTAGGAAATGTGAGATTCTTTTAAGCAATAATGCGAGACAAAGTTTTTTGAATCGTTTGCAATACTAAAGTGACTCATTCGATGAAACAATTAAAATGAATAAGAATATAATTTAACTTGCATGAGCACGTGGTGCTTGGCCGTTCAAGAAACTATGTTCTGACATGATACATTGAAATATGCACAGCAAATTTCATTTTAATCTTTATTTAGTTAAATTTGTAAATTTTTTAGAGTTCCCTTTCACATTTAGGTTGATAAGAAAAAAATGCGTAGGTACTAGTTTCCAAAAGTCTATCTAAGTCAGTCGATCTAATTTATCTCACAGCATAAAAAAATATTGCACATTTTTATTAATAAACAAGTGATAAATTATCTGTTTACTAACGCATAAGTCGAACTCCTTTTATCTGATCCATTCATAAACTTTTAGATAAAAGTGTTTTTAACCTTTCTCTGTAAAAGATAAACTCGTCCAGTACTCCGAAATGGCCTTGAAAAAAAACCCATTTAGGAACTGTTATCTTTTCAGACACTCATAAATCTCTCACTTGTTATGAAATAAATCTGATAATTTCACACTTTTTCCTTTTGGTTTTGGATTTGGTTGAAAGACTGCCGGATTCGCAACTGGCTTTAAAGTTGAACTCATCGTCCGATATTTTTGGAGATATGATAACAAAAGGTGAAATGTATTTGACTTATCATTCTTGGGGAGTTAATGACCAACGATTGGAGCTACGTGAAAGACTAAATAATACTGATAATTCGTACTAATATCAAAATTGATCGAAATCAGCGGCTCTTCATTTGGCAAAGGATAATCTATAATAATAAAAATAGAACTCGAAATGCGTTGCTAAGCTCAAAACTGGAGAACGGCTTGACCAATTCGGCTAATTTTTTTAAAAATATTTTCGTTAAGACACAAGTATAATTCTTATGGAGAGAAAAAAAAAAGAAAAAACTGCGAGGAAAATAGTTAAAACGGCACTTTTCTTACTTTCCCGCCAAAAATCTTCATTTCCTTCCCCCCACACCAACTGAGTTAGCAGGAAGTAATAAATTTTGATTTGTTTAGAAAGAAATGCGCGAAGTCAGTTGGTTTTCATTCATAGATAACGGGATGTTTAAAAAAGAAAGAAAATAGTTGCTTTTATTATTAGTCTTTATGGATATTTAATCTATGCCTGCTCGAAATGAAGTCTGGGCAGGGAAGAAAAAAAAGAATAACAAAGAGAAAAAAGGGTTTGTAGAAAGAAAAGTAGTGAAGAAAAAAAGGATAGGAAAAGAAAAGAAAAGAAGGGTGTGTGTGTGCCACCATTATTTCCTCTGTGCGCAGCATTTTCCAAGCTGTTTTTAAACTTTCGCATCTCTTGAAAACCAATTGTGTCTTTATTTGTTTAGTGTGTTTACATATATGAAAATTTGAATCTCATTCTATAAAAACGTAGAAATTTAGACCTTTCCTTCCACCCTTTAAATAAAATAGCAATTCCGGGACAATAATTGTACGGATAGAAAGAGAAAGATGAGTAGTACAATGAACAGAAAATCTGAAGAAAATAATACTAAATAATACTATAAATAAATTATATGATTATCAAAATTTGTTTGGTTTAAAAATATTTTGGTGAAAAACCTGTTATGAGAAACAGCTACATGAAATATTATATGAAAATTTTAGCGAGCATTAATAATGGCGAACCGACTGGTCGCCAAAGGCGGCTAGTACTCCAATAATTATTGAAACCAAAGTTGAGCAGACTTATCAAGTGCACGTTCTAGTAATTTTTTTCAAGGTGTTGTGGTCCACCCAGTGGCGTAGGTGGTAACCTAGATACATGGTCCACAATATTTATTAAAACTTAACAATAAATACGGAATATGTACTTAATCTATTTACTATAAGCATAATAATAAAACAATTAATAACTAATAAAATAATATAGCCACACATCTAATAATACAAACTTTTACCCGAGACTTCATACGCATGGAAAAGTACACAACTAACCTAAAAACAATTTATTTACAGTAAAATAAGTAAAGAACTTGGTTATAAAGCAAAACCTCAAATCAAGTCCGTATTTCTTTAAAATCAGATCAAGTTTATTTTATTTATAGATCAAAATTGAGAAAGCTACAACATAATTATACACATATTTTTTAAACTTGTAATTAAAATGAAAACACAGTTGTCAACAATTACAACCCACTGCACAAGCGTGAATTTTCAACGCCAATTGGGGTAGAGTAAAACATATTAGAAATTTTAAATTTCCTTTATTCTGTTTTGTTTTAATTCAAAAGTACTTCAAAATGAATCCGAAAAATCGATTAATTAACAATGTTTAATTTTAAATGCACCAAGCACTAAGGAAATCAACAAACTCATTTGAAATAATCGGTCGAAAACATGTTAAGCCTAACCTCTTTAGAGTGGGGGAGGGGGAAACTGAAGCCTTACTCATTTGGAGGTGGAAAGTGAAAATACATGGCGGGGAGGTTAGTTTTTAATTAGTAAAGAGTTAACCTCACAATTAACCGTAATAAATAGTAGCCTATGTTTTTTATAGATCATAATCTATCTCTGTGCTAAATTTCATCCAATTTCGTTCAACTGTTTGGGCTTGATTAACTAACATCATCCATTCCAACTTTCACATTTAGAATAGTAGTATAGATAAAATGATGCATTTAATATCAAATAATTAATGGGTGTGTGGGTGGGTGTGGGTGTGTTTTCCCCCATATTACTTGCCATTTCTTTTTTAAAGTTTTCTTAATTTAGGTATATTGACCTTAATAAAATACGCTGGGAAAAGAAAACTTCAGTATCGCCAAAGAAAACTTCAATTTACATCAGAGATAGAAATAAGTAACGTATATCAAGTGCCTGATTAATAAAAAAAATAATTTCTAGTTTGTAATCAATTTTTTATTCTCCTTTAAATGTCCTTGTAAACGCTGAAAATTGTCAAAAAGGGGGCAAAAAAATATCCTGATGTAAAAAAAAACTATTTCATATTTCAACTCAAAATGAATTTTCATTCATTATTATTATGTCTATGCTATACAAACAAACAATAAAATCTTTTATTTTGAATATTATGAAAATATTCAAAAGAAAAGTGTCTCTTCTTTTTTTGATGTATTTATTTTATACTAGCCGCTTTTGGCGACCAGTCGGTTCGCCAGTAATAATGCTCGCTAAAGTTTTCATATAATATTTTTTGCAGCTGTGTCTCATAACATATTTTGATAATCATATAATTCATTTATAGTACTATTTTCTTCAGATGTTCTGTTCATTGTACTACTCATCTTTCTCTTTCTATCCGAGCAATGATTGTCCCGGAATTGATATTTTACTTAAATGGTGGAGGGAAAGGTCTAAAATTCTACGGTTTTATAGAATAATGAGATTCAAATTTTCATAACTGTAAACACACTTAACAAATATAGACACAATTGGTTTTCAAGAGATGCAAAAGCATAAAAACAGATTGGAAAATGCCTCGCATAGACGAAATAATGGTGACACATAAACCTTCTTTTCTTTTCTATCCTTTTTTCTTCACTACTTTTCTTTCTACAAACCCTTTTTTCGCTTTGTTATTACTTTTTTTCTTCGCTGCCCAGACTTTATTTCGAGCAGGCATAGATTAAATATTCATACCGTCTAATAATAAAAGCAACTATTTTCTTTCTTTTTTAAACATCCCGTTATCTATGAATGAAAACCAACTGACTTCGCGTATTTCTTTCTAAACAAAACATAATTTATTACTTCCTGCTATCTCACTCAGTTGGTGTGGGGGAAGGAAATGAAGATTTTTGGCGGGAAAGTAAGAAAAGTGCCGTTTTAACTATTTTCCACGCAGTTTTTTCATTTTTTCTCACCATAAGAACCATCCTCGTGTCTTAATGAAAATATTTTTTAAAAAATTAGCCGAATCGGTCGAGCCGTTCTCCAGTTTTGCGCTTAGCAACGCATTTCGAGTTCCATTTTTATTAATATAGATGGAACATCCGATGATGTCATATTTATTTATAGAACTATCTTTGATTTATTAACGATGAAAAGAAGAAAATTGACTAATTCGAAGAAGTCACAAGAAGCTTCTTTTTCTAAACAGTGGAAGTGGTTTCCCCAAAACTTTCTCAAACTCAGTAATACACTTAGTGCCAGAAGATGCCTTCAATGGCACTGGCATACAATGGTTACAAAATATTTTTTGGCTTGAATTTAGCACTTAAGTGAATTTATTGGCGAGTTATATAACAATAAATCCCTGGGGTACATTAACATTAACCTAAAATCGAATTTGTATTTTAAATACGCTTTTCTCAAAAGATTTAAAATTGATACTATACTTGTAGTCTCAAAATTTCAAACTGAATTTTATATATTAAGTCATTATATTTTTGAATTATTGCGTTCGCACATTACTGAAAGCACAGACCATCAGAAAGACAGCATGGAATTGGCTCAACAGGTGTCTATACTTCAGATGTATAATTTGTGTACTAAATTTTATGTATCCATATCTCTTCGTTTTTTAGGTATTATGTTAACTTATATTCAAACAGACAAACTTCCTCTGAACAAGTTTTGCTGAAAATTCGACAGAAATCCGGGCAGAACATATACCAAATTTCAACTATCAAGCTAAGAACAATTTTGGATTATCTTTGTCAAAGACAAACTGACAGAAGGACGAATATTTTTAAAATAGGACAAATTAGAAATTACTGAAGAAAAAAAATATTCTTGTCGGTTTATTATGTTACTTAGACATGTTAATAAACAATAAATAATATATGTACAAAAGTGTATGCTCCGCAATCAAGAGTCATAATCTATAAAAGAAATCGTTTGCGTGCTTGTGCGGTACCTAAAAAAATATACTGAAATCACAGCCATACATTTTGGTACACAAGTAATCGTAATGATGACTCGATGGGCATGAAAATCAGAATTTTATAGTTTATTTTTTTAACATTTTGCTTGGGTCTGGATCCTTATCTGCAATATTTATTTGTGCGTAACAAAGTTTGTAATGACTGTATAGGTGAAAAAGCTGTGCAAAATAAAAAAGAACGTACAGGTGTTGTTCTAAAAAATTTTTTTTTACACTTCTGATGTAATTTAATGAATTTCAGAATGTTTTAAAAATTAACCGTCTAAAAAAATGTAAGAATTAAAATTAAAATTCCTGAATCTGGTATAAAAATTTCATTATCTTTAATTTAAAACGATAAAAATACCCTTAACCATTTATTTTTAATTAATCAATATTTTTAATTAATTTTAATTAAGCTTTTGAATATTATTGTCTCTCTTTTTCTCTTTTTAATAAGTCTTCATTTTTATCATATGAGAACATGATGTTTTGGTTAGAAGGTTTTGATGTTTCCGAAATTTATAAAAAATTATTTTACCTGCTTTTACCAGTATTGCATTATTATTATGTATGCTTCTTTGACAGCAGCTGCGTTTTCAAAGGTTGATCCGCTTTTACCAGTATTGCTTTATTATTACATATGTTTCTTTGAAAGCAGATGAGTTTTTAAAAGGCTTGCGATGAACTATGACATCGTGGTTGTTATTTCATATCAAAATCGGTCGAGCTCCAAAGCTTAGTTTGCCAGCTAGAAAAATTGAAAATGATAGTTTTTAAAAAATTATATATATATATAAACTTCCATTTTCAATTTTTCTAGATGGCAAACAAAATTTTGGAGCTATATATACTATATAGTGAATTTACGATCGAAGATTTCATTTTTTTAAAATTTTATTATGGTATACAAATTAATTTGCGCACTAACTGTTTTGGATTAAACTAGTTAACGACTTAAATTAATTAGGATAAATAATGACTTAAAAATAATAATGTTCTCACATAACTTGAAATTTACTGTCGAAAATTTCATTATGTTTCCATTGTATTTATTTATTTTGATTTTAAAATTCTGCATTTCACCAGACAATATTATCATCACGAAGAAAAATAAACTTTCAAAATCAAGTTTAAGTTTTTTTTATTCCGCTTTGAGTTTTATTTAATAATAGTTTTGATTTGATTTTGCTGCTTTTTATTACATCGCTGTTTGAACAATGTCTGTGCTCTGCGAGCAAATACTTAGAAACAAATATATTTCCAAAAATTACTAAAATAAAAAATAGCATAAAGTAAGTGCATAACTTGTTAAGTTAAAAATACAATGTAATATGAAACTATAATTATTTATTTTATTGGAAGAAGGATCAACATTATATACTACAATATACGTAAATTCCTTTCTGATGCCAGCAAACAAACATTTTCATGTTTATAATACATAGGCTGAGATTTTATTGTTCCCAAAGGAATTTTCTAGATGAAAATATTTCGATCAGCAGAACATAAAAAAAAGAAACAAGTTTAGGAATCAGATAGAAAACAAAGCACGTGCAGAACTTTTTCAAGTTCAGTAAAGCACGTGCGAGACATTTATGATTAGATGCAGAACTTTTTCAAGTTCACCAAGCACGTGCAAATCTTTTATCGCGAAGTCGTAGCCTCCAAGTTTGCATATCTCGAAAGTCATTAAGTAATACTGCACTGGATGAACTCGTCTCGAAGCGTATATGATATATCGGTTGAGTAATTTTCGATAACTCAAAAGCGCCGTAGTTTTAATCTATATAAATAAAAATAAAAAGCCAAATATGTTGCTAAGCACAAAATTTGAGAACGGCTCCACAAATTCAGCTATTTTTTTAAAAAAATATTTACGTTAAGACACGAGGAAGGTTCTTA
Source organism: Argiope argentata (assembly GCA_026289955.1). NCBI lineage: Eukaryota > Metazoa > Arthropoda > Arachnida > Araneae > Araneidae > Argiope > Argiope argentata. Next base: position 2,443,801 of record JAOUZG010041912.1, read on the forward strand.
TAGAGAGAAAAAACGGAAACATTTCAAGGAAAATTGTAAAAACGGTTCTTTTCCCGCCTAAAATCTTTATTCCCCCAATAGCTAATGAGGTTAGGCTTAATATGTTTTCGACTGACTGTTTCAAAAGATTCTGTTGATTTTTTTAAGCGTTTGATGCATTTAAAACTATACCTTGTTAATTAATTGATTTTTCGATTCTTTCTAAAATACTTTCGAATTAAAATAAAACATGATAAAAGAAATTAAAAATTCCTATTCTGTACTGTATTACCCAAACTGGAGTAGAAAATTCCCGCATCTGCAGTGCGTTATAAATTGTCAACAATTGTATTTTCAATTGAATTAAAAGCTTAAAAAATAAGTAATACTGTAGTAGCTATCTCAATCTCGATCGATTAATAGAATGTGTTTTGCTTTATTTCAGGTACGCATTGTAAATAAATGTTTTTAGGTTAGTTGAGTGCTTTTCCGTGGGTACAAAGCCGACAATAAAAGCTAGTTTTTAATAAAAGTTACATTTACTTTCCAAAAAGTAAGGTATAATGGTTAATTTTAGGTGAGATTAATGGGTCGGGAGTTAACCCAAACCCAGTATTCGATTCTTTGTTCCTTCTAGAAAATTAATCCTGAACTGACAAAGTGTCTTGCATTTGAGGTTAATATTTTGTATTGCCTAATTTATATTTATTTGTTGACAATTCTTGTAAAAAACAGAATTTTTTGGATTTAATATTTTAAAAAGTTTGAAAAGTAAATATATTCGTCTGAAAGAAAAATTGACAACATGCATTTTTTCTGCTTCTTTCTTAGTTTATTTTTTAGAATTCTTACATTCTTCTTAAGGATTAATTTTTTTCCTCCTCTTTTTTTCCCAGAATTTTTATTAACTATTTTATTGTTTCCGATTTTCATTTATTTATTTGAATTCTTAGATTTCATTTTCTGGCCAATCACTGGCAATCGAATTCTTGAAACGTTTCGGAATCAACTTTAAAATATTTTTGATGCTTTATATGAAAGAGCATTTTCTTTCCTTATAGATACTTTTTTCGTTTAGGATTCTTATTCTTCATTTCAGATATTCTCACTCAAAAAATGCGCTTACAATTAGAAAAGTGCATAGTTTTTATATTGCATTGCAACTAATACAATTAAATGCTATAGAATATACACATTAAAATTTTTTTTGTCTAAAAACGATAATTTTCTCTTAAACTAGTTTCACGAATATGGTGAAATATTAGATATCAAAAGTAACTATTTGTTATAATAATTTTTTTAGCTCTTTTAATATTCAAATTCCTAATCAGCTATTTTTAAAGATAACAAGTCAATACGGAAGGGGGGGGACGAATTGCTATATGAAGGAGTAAAAAAACTGAAATGGAATTGTAAACGGAATGTATCGACTTCCTTTGTTTGATCGCTCTCTTATATTTTAAATAAATATGCAGAATAAACATTTTAACAGTGTATTCTTTTATATTTCTAATTAAACTAAAAATTTTAAAATAAACAATTATCCACTTAAGTTAAACAAAAAAATAATAATTAAAAATATTAAAATAAACATATTAATCTGAAAAATTATTGTATTTGAAATATTAATAAACATTTAATTTCCTATAAATTTATGTCACACAGCTATTGTAGTCTCTCACATCTAGGAAAGCAATGCTATTCACGTATAAGAACAAAACTCATTACAGTTTTACAGCAATTAAAACAGGTAGGGGGCTTTTAAAAGGGGACAAATTCAAAAATGAGTCAGTCACAGAGACTGTCTTCTACGTAAAGAGGCCTGTCTAGTTGCAAAAAACCGTTTTTGCCCTAATTTTTTTTTGTAAATTAAAAAAAAAAATTCAAACACGAACATATTACTAACATGAATACATATTACTATTGCCTGCTTATTTATTACACGATTTCCTTTTGCTACTTAGAAAATTTTACTTTTTTTTCTTTGATTAGTAAAGTAATTGTATTAAAGTATTCTGCACACATGCCTGATCAAACACAATTCTTTGTTAGTTTTTATTTTCTGTAAGTGGGCCCAGCGTTTTCTATGCAAACTGGCAACATAAAGTAATTAATATTATTTGTATAATAATAATAGTAACATCAAAATAATAATTAATAGTGTTAATACATTTTGAAATAACCATAATTATCATTTAATAGACATTGCAGTATGTCTTGTGCGTTATTTACACCCTTTTCATTCAAAATCCCATCATGTAAATCAATTTTTTGGATTAAGTTTTCATCTATATCTTTGAAGTAAAACTTAACAAAGTTTATGGAACATTTTTCTAGTTCTGTTAATCGGTTTAAAAAATTTTATATCAGTCATTAATTTGAAATACTTTGAAATCCATCTTCTACCTCTATAATGCCAATATCAATTACAGTGTTAAAAAATAGCATCTATTTTCTCTACTGGGTTTTGTATAATTTCGGAGCAGCTAAATAATTCAGAATATAATCTTTTTTTTTTGTCCAGTGAGAACTTGATGTTATTTTGGTAAATACAAGCAAAAAATAAGGATTATGGGACACCGGAAATTATCGGTTGAAGAATATTTTTACCTGCTTTTACCAATATTGCATTATTATTATGTAAGCTTCTTTGACAGCAGATGGGTTTTTAAAAGTTAGACCTGGTTTAACTAGTGCTGCTTTATTATTACGTATGCTTCTTCACAACAGATGCGTTTTAAAAAAGTTAACGTTGAACTATGACATCATAGCTGTTATTTCGTCTCAAAACTTTGTTTACCAGATAGGAAAATTGAAAATGAAAGTTTAAAAAAAATTATTTATATATATATAAGAGATAGAAACCGACTAAGAAGTCTGGTAATTATTTCAAACCGATTTAAACCGTTTAACGATTTAAATTAATTAAGACAAATAATGACTTAAAAATAATAATGTTTTCATATGATAACTTAAAATTTGAGATTGTAGATTTCATTTTTTTAGTTATTATTAATCTTCTTAAGCTATTAAATTTCGGCAATTTTTGTACATACGCATTTAAAATAAAAAAAAATTATCATAAAAGTTTTCCTTAAATAAAACACACTTACAGAATTAAATAAAATATTCACCGCGAGCTTTTAGCTTTCGGCTTTTATGAGTCTGTCTTTGCAAATCACCAATTTCCTTTAGCAGACGATATACTACGACACACCTAATTGCCATTAATGAATAGATGAATCACGATTATGTAAGTCACAGTTCTCTACATTTGGGAGTCTGCCATCTGCTCGGCGGTTCTGAAAACATTGATGGATGAAAAGATGCTATTTCCGGCGCAGCTGTCGGTCTTGCCAGAGATTTATTTAAATTGTCTAACAAAATAAATTAAAATGCACGCTAATTAAACAAACGCATGATTAATAAAATTAAATAGCATAAAATATGAAAAAAATTGATTCGAATCACTAGCCCATAGACAGCAAGACACTTGAGATTTAATTCGTATATTTTAAAAATATGTTCTTAATTTTTAGAAGGTATAACAAGCACACAAAAAGAATTATTTTATATCTTCACAATTTCTGAGAATATAATAAATAATGTAACTATAAGAATGAAAGGTTTTGTTGTTAATTACATTTGAAAATTTATTTTTATCAAATTTATTGAAATTAAAGAAAAAATTTATGGAAATAAAAAACGAGATCGTTGGACCACTTATTATTATTATTTTTTAGAATTTTAAAGGGGTTTTAAAATTAGTTTTGCACAACAAAATGTTCTAAACTTATTGAGGAATATTATCAATGTTTGATTCCTTTTTAATCGATAATCGTATCAGTATTGAAGAAAAACCCTTTCCTTAATGATCGGCGGTTTACCAAGAAGTAATATGCTACACATTTCGTAATTCTATAATTCGAATAGCCTGTCCTACAGAGCACTCGGAATGATTTTTTTTTTCGTTGCGCTACTGATAATTAACATTATCAAGGTCAGCTTTGTTACAGTTTTTATTCAAAGTGGGAATTACAGATGCCATCTTGAAAAATTATTCTCATACATCCACTTCGGAATTTGAAATTTTATAATATGAAGAAAGGGAATAATATTTAGATAAATTTAAAATAATTAATTAGTTTACTTAAAATGGTATAGAACGTAATTTAAATATTTTTGAAGTTTAAAAATTTTATTTGGAATAATTCGCGCATTTAGAAGAATCCTCCTGGCTCGAATCTTTTTTATTTCAGACAACTACTTTCGGTTTTTTTTTTTTTTTTTTTTGCTTTTCTTTCGATAGTATTTAAATAGAAGCTTGCTTTGTTTAGCATAGCTTATTCATGGTCTAATTAATAAATATCTTTACAAATTTAATTGAAAAACAGTTAGGATGGGGAATATTGGTTGTACTTGATTTTTATTATATTTTTAATACAAAATTAAAACCGTTTTATTTTGATAACTTAACAGTTTTGTTTATTATATAAATGAATCTCCTTAATGGAATAAAACCTCCTATATGTCATTAAAATGTCTGATCAATTTACATTCTAATTAGATTTCAACTTCGAAAAATATAACTTTACTTTTTTCATTCTTCATATAATATGCACAGACATTAAACAGAATTTTAATTCAGCAGCTTTCAATAATGGAAGAAAATCTCTAGATTAAATGTTCCTGAAATAATGAAAATGGGTAAAAAACTTTGGGTAAAAATAAAAATGTATTCTTATAATTATGCAGGAAAATATTTTTAAAACATTGCCAAAAACTCATTAAAAATTACTCCATAATTTTAATGGTATCTAAAATAAGAGTTGTTTGCATTTTAAAACATGCGATTTTTTTTAATGGCAATGTATTCTGAAGTTACTAAGTCAAGATTCTAAAATTTCTTTGAATGTTAATTAAAAATTTTTATTTAAAATTACTTAAAAATGGCTCCGAAAAAACATCTTTTCGTCACTCAACGTTTATTTGTGCTAAATCTGATAATATCAAACAGTCGTTTCATAGAGAATCTATAGACACATATTCTTAATCTTTAGATAGAGATATTGTCTAGGCAATACACTAACATTTTTATTGTGATGATCCTCTCTCAAACTTTTAAGATTAAAAGGAAGTCTAATATTCAGAAAAGGATATAACCCTAAAAATCTTACTTTTTACTAATATTTTGAGATACTGACAAAATTTTACTCCAATTCCTTGGTAATACTTTGTTATATGTACTAATGGATATAACAGTTTAATGTTTTGTTCTGTTTGTAAATCAGAATTTTTAGCACTAAATTTAGTACTGCCTCAAATATTTAAAAAAAAAAACATTTGTGCACATTTACGATCCCCTTGACGTAACAGGTACCAGTACCTATCTCTCTCCTCTCCCAAATTGCTTTGTTATCTCATATTTTGAACTAAAGGTTGCCATTTTACAGGAAAAGATTTTTTTTAAAAAAATACTAAACTGCTTTTAAAGAAAATATCAGTCGTTTAAATCCGACTGATATTTTCACCGATATGACATACATATCAATTGATATATATAGAGAGACTGATATGATTATTTTCTCTAACAGTATTTGAAAGAACACGAAAAACATAAATAATATTAAAAATCTTCCATTAATAATTTAATTATTTTAATTAAAAAACAATTTTCTTCTCCTTGGGTTCATTCTTCATCAAAACTTGATTAATGATTCAAAAATAAATTTGAAAAATTGGAGGTAAAATAATTCGGTAAATAAAGGGTTAAAGAGGTAAATTTATTTCTGATAGGTGCATCTGAAAATTATATCGATTTAAATAGATTCATATTATATCAAGCAAATAAGAATTTCACCCGTACTAAGATAATATTGTAGGTAATATTAAAAGAGTAATGCTTCATTTATTTCCTGTAATATACATTGAAGTCCAAATATTTTTAAAATATAATTTAGTATTTAAATTAAGATAATAAAATATGATAATTAACGCCATGAAAGTAATTTGTGAATTGTAAAACGCGTAACTAGGATTCATTTTGCAATATATTTATACATATTTAACGTATGTAATCCAACAAATATAAGGATAGTTTAAAATAGAGTATATAATTATCAAAATATTTTGAAAGTCAAGTGTTTTAAACATACAGGAACAAATTCGTCTATTCTATAACTTCTGGACACACATATTCCTAAGAAAGAATAAATTATATTTCTTCGGCGAAAATTTATTAAAATCATTATCTTTATATAAAACATCAACCATTTACTTTAATTTAGTGAAACAAGTAGCAAGATTTTTTAAAAAAATAATTAATGAGAGCTTGACAATGTTATTTGAGGAAAAAATTAATGTATCAGTTCTTTTTATTATTATTATTATGCTTTCACTTCAACAGTTATAACTACTTCAGTATCTTAATAAACCATTTATTTCTTTAAAATCAAAAATACAAAAACAAAATTGATATATAACGAACATTTGTACAAAGTTACGAATATATCCATATGTATTTTGTAAGTGATACAATCCAAGACTAAAATAGCAAATGAAAATAAACATCTTAGCATTGAACAAATTACATCAACAAGTTGTACGTATCAGTATACAATATATAACATATATATAACTACATTGTTAACATTGAATATAGATTCCATTGATTATTGCTACGTGTTAATGGGGGAAAAAGGAAGTTGAAATAAATGAACTTTTAAAACTTCTACTAAGATATTCAATATAATATTTAATTAATTTTATATATTAACACGAATCTCAAATGACAAATTCTTAAAGGTCAACAATCAAGGTCGAGCAATTACTATTGATAATTCACAGAATGAGATTTAACAAACAAGAACAATAAATAAAATTAACAAAACCAAATTCTTGATAAGCAAGCCTTTTCCGCTCTCTTTTGATAGATAATATTTCGATGTTCCAAAAAACAACAAAGCAAACATACATAGATAGATACAGATGAGTGGCACAGATCTTAAGTAGAGAAAAAAAATGCATTAAAGGATACACATATACCTTAAGCTGTTCAAACTAAGATATATATGGTATTTCGATTTTAAAAGGTACTTTGGTTTTCTACTGATGTATGAATACATAAGAACACATTGAGCAACAGTCTAAATTTATGAAAACTATTTTATAAATTATATTTTAATCAGGGAAATTGTTTTAGGAAAGCTTCAACCAACACAGCAAGGAAAATTCCATGTTCCTGCAATTATTTGACTTTTATTATATTTACTAAATTATATATTTATGTTTTACCTTTAAATTATTATTCTTATATTTGGCTTTTATTATATTTATATTTAATGAGACATATAGATGTCTAAAGTAGGATAAAATGTATATGTGAAATGAAGAAAATACTTACAGTAAATGATATTCATATATAAAATAAAGATTTTCTTTAAAATATAATAATATCCTTTAAAAAAATTTCTGGAAAATAAACACGATAATAATACAAAAAAAAATTATTGCTTTCAGTTTAATGATTGTTATAATTCAATGTTTATGAACATAAGTTTATTCAAAATGGTTATTAGATGTCCAATATTCTATCGAAAAAAGTCAGAAGTCAATAGACAATTCCATTTACCAATGAACAAACACTGAACAAATAGTCTATTTCAACAAAATTAAATCAAACAGTAGACTCAAAATACAATAACTTTTTTTTATCGATGATACAGTCTGAAATCCATCACAGTCACGTTTAAAGACACAGAAGTGGACAGACATCACAGAAGACAGAAAAATAAATATTTCCTTACAGATATTCGATTTTTAAAGAAGATTGTAAGGATTTTCTATACATGCAAGCAAAATATATCTAAAGTTTATTACAGGCATTCTTCACAGATAAATAACATATTCTTTACAACGTTCATTTGATTTATATTATGTAGTAAATAATAAACGCATGCATGCACCAGAGCAATAGACACTACTAAGAAGTATTCCGAAAAGCGATACTAATTAGAAAGATAAAACATCAGAATGAACTGATGAATTGACTGCACCACGCCTGAACGGCACATTGGACTTTGGTAAAGTATTGGTATCTTTTGAGCATTTTGGTACGCTTTCTGACACGACGACGCCTAGTCGACCAGTGCTGGAGAAATTGTCATGAATTCCTGTACCACCGGTGACATCAGGAAAACTCCTGTCCAGCATATTGTCCTTCAAGGTATGCATCTTGCTATGAATCAAATTTCCAATGTCATGCATGCGTTCCTCTTTCATTTTGAGGTATCTTTTTACAGCAATGTCGATTGCACGGAACTGCCATTCCCACTTCGGATTGTACAGAAACGGCCGCTGGTCATATCGGTTGTCATCCGGACTGTACGTTTCAGCATGATAGGAAGGGGTTATAACAGTCATCTTATGACGATTTATGGAATACCTGCGAAAGAAATGCTTGACTTTATCTGCCACGTCTTGCACTTGTAGAATATTTGACCATATATTAACTAATTTGCAAAACATGGAATACGGACCGCAGCCTCCTGGTTTCCGCAAGTGGCCATAAATGCTTAATTCGTCATAGGTCATTCCCATATCTTCTTCGTCCGTCTGAACCAATTTTCCTTCTAAAAGAGGTTCTAGCTCGGCAGTAGGCTTAGCATCGAGAATTTCACCCAAAGCTGGTAAGCTAAACTTAAAGATGGCGTACTTCAGGAACGATTTTAAGTCTTTTTTACTTATAGAGCCTATTGGATTTACATCGGCACTTGAACAGTCGTATTTAGTGAGGTATCCAACAAGGCCTTCATCGACATTGCCAGAACCTAATACTAATAAGCCACCAGAACGATTACGAGTCCATAATACTAATTGAGCAAAAAGATACGCCATCACCATTCGAATTCTAGCTTGAACATTTTGTAAAGCAAGATTTTCACGAGTTGTGCCGCCCATAGCACGGAATTTCGGAGTGACGCCAGTGACTAGTGTAAAAACAGTCAGTATAGCATCAATTATTATGTCAATTTTTATTTTCAAGTGATAGCTTCCGATTTGTGAAGATAAATCTTTTGCTCTTTGGCAAGTTTCTTCGGAGGAATTTTTTGTGCCCATGTAACAAGTCACTAGAATCTGATTACACAATTCTCTGGCGTTTAACGGCTTATATTTCGGATCTCCAATAATTTTTCTCAGATCTTCTAGAACGTTAGTATCTCCATCGGCGATTGCCTGACAGACAAGAGTGCACATCGAATGAACAATCACGGCGCTGCTACTACTATCCACACCTCCACTCAAGGGTAAAAAGAATCCGCCCTGTCCACTACGTCTTAAATAGTCCCACAACCAGCAGGCAGGTCCAAGGGCGATTTCTTCCTCTGGTGAATGGTACTGCCATTCCTTAGGTTCATAAGTTGGTAGAAATATATCATTTGAAGACAAAGCAAAATCAACTTGAACCCTGGGAAATCGAGGGGAAGAAGAGGCCACCACATTTCTGCTTCGAATACTGTTTCGATAAGTTCGTACATCCTCCAAATCAAGAGTAGCAGTGATCACTTCTACATCCTGTAGAGAAAACTGCTTCCCAATACTGACCATATGTCCGTTTATAGCCACGTGAGAGCAGCCTTGGAAATAAACTCTTTCACCATCACAGCCTCTCAAGTTCGAAAATAGGTAAATACCACCGCATTTAGCTGTGGCTGACTTAACTAAATCCACAACTACATACGCTTTTCTTAACTCGTGGTAACATCCACTTCCATTTGATATAATTTCTACTCCATCAAAGCTTTGTGCTATATGGGAGCTATTAGGATTCCACAATTCTTCACATATTTCGAAACCTAAGCATGTATCCAAGGTTGCAATAACTGCGTCCCCAATCAAAACAGTTTTCTGACCACAGATATCTTGAATCATTCTGGGCAAATAAAAGTCTTCGGTTTGCCTCGTTTTCGTCCAAGCGGTAAACCATCGAGTTTCCCGGTAATTGCCATCGTCGCAGAGAATCAGCTTCGGTCGAATTAGGAGCAACTTTTTGTTCAAGAATATTACTCTGCAATTGTAAGTAACATTTTTATGCATCACAGGCATTCCCACATCAATGATTATGTCTTTGCAGAGAGGATCCTGCAGCAACTTAGCCAGCACTTCCCAGGTGTGGAGCAAAGTGTCACTCTCGTAAAAATGATCTCCACAGCTGTAACCGGTAATTTCCAGTTCTGGACCGCAGCGGTAAGTGGCACCCCTGTCTTTAGCTTGCTTTATGCTTTCAAGAATTCGTTCATAATTCCCCTTGAAGTCCATAGCCCACTGATTCAGAGTACAAGTAGCAAGAGTAACTTTTCTCCCCATTTTGGCAGTTTAGGCGTGAATGACTGATTCGAATTGGGCAAAATGTATCAGGCTTATGATCTCAAATGTAACCTAAGAATGGACAGTGACGTAGCAAATTTTCAAGTCGGGCAAATCTTCATCAAGATATTAATGTCTCAGAGGATGGACCTTAAAAAGAGAGAAGAGAAATATACATAAGTACACTGAAAATCTATAACAGAAATACATATAAATACAAATTTTATTCACATATTTAAAAAAGGATAAATTTACAACGTGAGTCATTATCACAGTTTAACAACAAATAATTGATTCTAAAGCAATTAAAACGCAAGAATTTAATCCCCCCTTCTCAAATAAGACATAAAGATAAATTATTGCAATCGTCAAGGTCTTTGAAATCAAGATTCTGACAATTATCAATGTTTTAGACCCCTCTGAGCTCGAAAAATATATTTCTGGCGTTGCATTTGTTCATCTTTGACAAAGATAACTCAAAAATCTTTTGAACTAGACGAATGAAATTTGGTATATGATCTTTAAAACAAATGTGTGGATTTCTATCAGATTATGCGCTGTCCGAATAAAAGTTAATATAGCTACAAAACGAAGGAAGCTAGATGAGTAACATCTGAAATATAGGTACCGATCAAGTTGACTTTCTGACGACCTGTACTTTCTTAAATATGCAAACGCGACTATCAAAAATGCAGTAATCCAAATATATGAATTTACAAGCGAGTTCGTGACTACGATTGTAGTTCTGTGTTCAATTTTGATTTCAATTGATTGGAAACAACGAGTCTAAAATATAAATTCGAATATCAGGTATTATTTACTGCACAGACCAGGGATTTATCAACATAAAATAATCGCCAAGGATATCACGAATGACACAATAAAAATGATAAAATCCACGCCAAAGGACAATATTTCATAATTACTGTTCGTTAATGCCATGCAGAGCATTCGCGGTCTTACTCAAGGTCCATAATTATTTATTTATTGAGGAAGGTTAAGAGGTATAGCATCTTTAATAAAGAATATGTGAGAAAGTCCAGAGAAGACTACTTCCGCTTGTAATTAAATAACGAGGAGAAATCTACATACTATGCGATATTCTGACTTAGTCAGAGGCCAGGCGGGAAGCTCGATGAGGTCGCCAAGGAGCAACCCCTTATAGCATGGAGGTATAAACTACAATTGATGACATAAGACTGTGCAAACAATAAAGAATTCTCTAGAGAAAATGCATACTGGTTGAGAAAAGAAGAAAAAAAGGGGGGGGGGTGACATTACATATTAAGTTGCGAAACATTAAAAATGTACAAAATACATTAAATGAGTGTTAATTTTTCAAATTAGAAGAGAGCTAAATAGAAAAGATTTGACAAAATGTCCCTAATAGAAAATTTAATGGTTGGAATTTTAAGAGTTTTTCGAGTTCAAGAAACATCCACTTTCTTGGCCATCGGAGTCGGTGCTCTCGCTATAGTCCACAAGTTTTTATCATGTGATTTGTAGATTCTTCTTCGATGCCACACTATCAAGTCGAACTTTGATCGACTTGTCAGAGTGTAGGAGAAAGTAAAAAGTATGGAAAATCTACATAGTTTCATTAAAAATATATAAAAATCAAATTAATTGTGAGATATACATCCTAATCTTAACCATTTGATTGCCAGTGGAGACAATATATCTTCTCTTATTTTCACGCTTAGTGCTAAAAATTAATTGAGTAGAAACATGCCACTGTTTCATCGAGCATTCATTAGAGAGAAATAAGGCAATACAGGTTCCCCGATAACTAAGGAAATCATGGAAAGCAGTGGATTTTTGGCAAGTTCCAAAAACAAAATTAAAAATCTAAACAATCAAAACAATACAAAATAAATGAAATCTAAATACAATACCTTAAATGAAGGAAAATCAGTGGATCAAAATATCCGTTATACGAGTAATAAAGATTTTCGTGTAAAAGCGAAATATACAAACTACCACTTTTAACTTAATAAAACGATATTTTTTTTTAAAAGAATCGTAATCGTCTCTCTAATACATCCTCAAATGACGGGAAGCAAAGATAGGAACAAATATCTCAAATAGTTCTCTACCGAAGAGTAAAAGGGCACATAAAATCTGGCGAGTGATTTACTGAACCAATGCCAACAATAGACGTTACCGATTCCAGAGCAATAAATGGTGCAATTACGCAATGTTTAGTACAGGAATTTAGATTTCTCGAATAGTATCGTTGAACTGATTCCATACAACTGAATAACATCGTTAAACTTGAAACTCTAAACGTACGGCACTCTCACTTGTTTCACTAAATATCGGCAATATGTTTCCTTTTATTATTATTATCTTTGCTCACATCGCCTTAAGAGAGTTTGTACAACAGCTATCCAGAAAGAATTTCAATCGTTTTCAGTGATATTGAACCTGAGTAAATGAACTAATAAATAACCAACTTGCACTATAAGACGATTTTCTTTCCTTTCAGAAATCTGACTTTAAGTATACATGCATGCATGTATACACAACTGTCGACTTAAGCATTTATGAGTACTAGAAAGCCTCCATTTTTAATAAACTGGTCGATATACTCTCATAATTCGAAACACTTAAAAACAAATTAAATTAAGACAGCTTATTAACATGACATGATTTATGAAAGTTTGATTTTATTTTAATGATTTATTCCCACAATTCCACGAAAATGCACGATTTAATTTAGTACGACTAATGTCATTTGTATACAATTACATTTATGAAGACTCCTCATATTATAAGCTAGCCGTCTTTCGCGACCCATTTTTTCACGCGGTTATTGAGGCAATTAAATCATTATTATGGAAGGCATTTTAAAATTTTTTTACAAAACTGAAGAGAATGAATTTAATTGCACCAGTTTCCTACTGTTTGATGTGGATGCAAACTAAAGAAAGAGCATATTACAAAATAAAAGCAGAAGTAAAAAAATTTGAAGTTATTGTTCATAGAAAACAATATTTTTGAAAGACCTTAATTCTTTATTAAACACCAATGTTCGGAGATTTGTACAAAAATATGTGTATTTTTTAATAATATAAGTATATATTTAATATAAGTATATTTTAAATAAATAAACCAAAAATAGTCCTACCAAATCTTTCTTTATTTAACCCTTTGCAGTTTGATGTCGCCTCTGACTCGTCATTCAAGATTGTGCATCATTTTGACGTTTTATTTATTTATTTTTCAAATTTAGTCGTTAAAAACGCCTATATAATGGTTAAGAGATGTAGATTAATTTTTCAAAGAGATTCAACTTAAAAGAATTATATATATTTATTTTTCATAGCAATAAGAAAATCTTTGTATTAGGTGAATAATTTTGCATCTAATTATTTGTCGGACAGCAAAGGGTTAAAGGATCATTCATAAAATTTTGTTTTGCATGCAGTATAGGTCAGTAAATTTAACTTCTCAATTTATATCATAGTTACAGATTGTCCATTGTCTGTTAAAAATTTCATTAAAAATAAAGAGAAAAATTGCACATAAAATTAAATTGTTATAATTAAAAAGGTTTTTTTTAATTGTTTTATTTTAAGATAATGTAAAAATCAACTTTGTGAAGTAATAGTTTTCAAAGATATGATCAATTCCCATTGGTAAGTGATGGTGAATGTCTATTTGGAAATGGTTAAGCCTATTTTAGCGCGGTATTAAATTTTCCATGTTTCTTTTATTGTTTCTTCCTCTGAATGAATGGGATTTTTTAGTGACACAGTGAGTTCTTTATGGAGTATTCTTTAAAACTTTTTACAATACATTTTAATTAGCGATGCATTGACTAAGTACAGCTTTAAAAGCGTTCAATTAAATATATATATCAGTTATTAGAACCGTGATTTGCTTACATTTGACTGGTGCCATAGAAATACAGGTAATAAAAGAGTTTTCTATGCCACAAATATTAGCGTTTTAAATACATTGTTGTAATTAGATAAATGAAAATAAAGCAGATAAGAGCTCGACCAATTATACTCGACTAAGTAATCTTAATATTTTAAAATATTATTTAAAAAAATGTATTTTTTACTTTTCTTGCAATTAGATTAATAAATTTTTTTAACCCAACCACGTGTTTCTATTCTCAACCCAAGCGTCTGTCAAGCCGGAAATCCGCCATTGCATATGCAGATATACTTAAAATTATATTATGTAATAAGTACCTGACATAGCGGATACAAATTTTACAAAGTAGTTAAATATCTCATGAAGCTATGTTAAAGTGTCGTTTTAAAGAGGCAATACACCTAATTTAATAATCAATCAATGGGAATTTATCAGCTTCACAGCAGCAAAATATTTGAAGGAAAAAAGATGTTAGCTCCTACCTATCGATAAAATCATTTCTTTTGATATGTCAGAAATAGAAGCCTTAAGAAAGCTCGTCAGATGAACAGATCGATAACAGTTGCAACCAGAAGAAATATAATAGATATCAAATACACTTAATATTAATGGAAAAACTCAGGAATAAGGAAAGCCCATACCTGTGCTTTTAGGTGAGAAGGGCGATCCAATTTCCGTAGAACATATGCCATCAATCAAAGAATCGCCACATTTTAATAACATTATTTTATTAGCAAATTTAGAGATTTTGCGACATAGGAAGGGCACAATATGCAACCCTTTTTTTAACAAGTTGGTTATCAAAAATGAAAAAGAAAACCATGGTAAATAATATCTTAAATGCATTTATGTTATTAATACGCAAATTTAGAAGCAGGCATTGTATTTATATAAGAAATCTGAACATCCCGCGTTCGGGAATGGTTGTCTTTCACCGTGGTTTCTATCAAGGAAGTGTGCGAAAGAGCCCCCCCCCCCTGTAAAATGTGGTTGTGTGTTCATCTTCATATGAGTTAGAAGACTTCTGCCCCTGGGTGCTCAGGGGTCTTTACCCTCAGAAGCTACTGCACCTCCATCTCTGCCATAACTTGGACACTACATCCTTAATATTTACCTTTAATTATTTAGGTGAATCCAGACGTATTTGTTTACAGAGAAAACAAAATTCTTTAACTACTGAATATTCTGTCAAAAACTTAGATCCGACCACTGATTAAACATCACAAATTAATTGGATATAGTACAGATAAAGATGGTCATTCCCCTGCGATTAAAAATATTCTTTTCTCACCATGCTCACAGAGAAAACAATTTCAAGATTTCCTTGGAGATAATTACACAGTTCATATAGGCTAAAAATATCTTAAAATAATGATTTATATTGAGAGAGACACAAATTAAATATGAAAACGCTATTCTATATGCAGATAAAAAGTAATTAGAAAAGCCAGAAACCCTTAATTTTTTTACTAAAATCTCTACAATTATTTAGGGCTATCACAGTCACAAGCTTTATTCAAGACTAGCATGAAGGGGCATTGTCATGCTCAGTTCTCTTGTAAATGGGTTTTTTGTTACTGTAGCTTCAAATTAGTCCTCATGTAGCAGTTTGCATGTAGCAAGATTCGAAACTGTACATATCTTACAGTAAATGTAATAAAAGCACAATTGTTTGCCTGATGCAACAGTAAGAGATTGATTATTGCTTGAAAATCGCTAGAACCATCAATAGTTCTCAAACTTCCTTATAACATTCTAATAAATTTTAGCAGTTGTATTTTTTTAATGCCACTGAGATTCGAATCTAATTATCTCGAAATAAGTAATCAAATTTGGCTACCATTAAAGCATACACTTTGCATTATTAGAAATATATTGATCAATTATTTATCAAAGTATAAATATTTTGAAATGTTTTACATCTTGTAATAAAATTCCAGGTCAATTTTCATTCATACATTAAAGTATGAAGTGCTGATAATACTTTCTCATCTCATATTTGAATATATAAAAAAAAGTTACTTCGTAGACAGGCACAAATATTTTAAAAGAATGAAATATCACATTTAAGCAAAAAGTCTTTCAATAATATATAAAAAAGATGCACAATATAGCTTTTATTTATTGCTCTTTTTAACAAAATATGGGTCTAGATTAAAATATATATATATCGCTTCTTTTTAAGGCTATATTTACAATAAAATAAGATTTTAAATCAATATTTTTGATGAAATTGTTTTAGTTTATTTTAAAATTTATAATGCATTTTGTAGGCATTATGCTATTAATTTAATAACAATAAATGGTGATTTTCTTTCATCTGACTTTTTAATACATTACATAAAGCAGCACATTTTTTAATCATCTTCAAAGTATAACAAAACAAATCAAATACCATTTAGGATTTCTCCCACTGACTGATTGATCAAAAGTTTGAAATAGATTTACACTTTTGGTTTGTATAGAAATAAATATAGAATTTCATTTATCTTGCTTATTATATTCTTAAGTCTGATCATGCTTATAGATCTGAATATGTAGACGGTGTATATTTAGTCTCAAGAAAGAAAGATAATTAGAATTTTCAATAAATAATATCATAAAATTTGGTTTGTCGCATTTTTGAATTATCATATTCGTAATATACACTACCATACAGATTAGCAGATACAGACAGATTCAGTCCAAAATGCAATATAAATCTACAAATCTAGAGTCAAAGTGACATGTCCATTTTTTTTTCTAACTTATTATGTTTTTGAATAATTAAGCACATATGTACATAGATTAACAGGAAGACATTCTATGGAAATATTTCATCCAAAATTTCATAGAAATAAGCAAACTTTGCTTTAAGACCAAATATCAAATTCTAGCAATTTAGTTTGTAATATCATTGAAATATGATGTTTTCAAAAAGAAAGATGCAAGTCCTTATTTTTAGATTCAGGGATACCTAAAAGGTATTGTTTTATCAATATCTTGTAGCAGTATTTTGTGTATGTATGTGAATACAATACTTTTAAATTATGTACATATACAACAGAAACACAAATAAAACAGTTATTTTTTGATAATGCCTTAAAACTTTAATGCCTTAAAACTTTATAATGCCTTAAAACTTTATAAATCATAAAATTTGGTAGAGTACAACAGCAGTAGAATACTACATTGATAGTAAAAGCTTATCAGATTTATTATTCATCAGAAGAGAAAAATTAAAGTGCAATTTTGATTTGAAGTTAATTATTCAAAGGATTTTTTTTCTAGCAATTAATGCCTCACCAGCAAGAATTTTTTGTAGCACATATAAATATAATAGCGAAAATTGCAGAAATATTGTTAGCCACTAAAGACAAAATTAAACTTTAATAAAAAGAATTGTTTCAATGAGAAAATTTCAATTCTACAAAACTATGATTTCGACTATGCAAACATATATAATTAATATTTTGACTAATTGAATATGCTTACATATGTTCATATTTAGAATATATATAATTCATTCATAATGCTTTAAAATGTATACATTTTATTTCCTTTTTAAATATCTTTATACACAAGATAATATTCTTTTCTTTTGCTTATCTTAGACAATATATTTTATTATCTTATACCTAAAATAAAATTCTCTTTATCTTTTTTTTTCTTCAAATAAAGCATTATATTAAATGTCCCTGTGAACATACATAAATTATGTAAAATAAAAATTACATTAGTAGCTTAAAAAATAGACAAAATTAAAGAACATGGGATACGAATTTTATCAATTTCTGTTAAACTATACCCAACAATAGAAAACTCATCAAATATTAAATAAAAAACACAGGATATTATATTTGGCAATTATCACATTTAAAAAAATTATAATTTGGCAATTCCACTATATTCCTTATTTTATAGTTTAATCTATGAAGATATTCATTATAAAGCAGTGAAACTATACTTCATTTGTTTGTTTTTTAACAGAAAAACAAACAAATTACAAAAAATGAGTTTCTTTTAGTGATAAAATAATTTTAAAAAAGCAAGAAGAATGGAATTTTATTAAAAAAATTTTCTTGTCAATTATTTGAATTACATGAAGTAAGAGACATTAATAAATTTCAAAAAATTAAGAATGAATATTAAGATAATTTGAATATAATTTTTAAGAGCTTATTTAAAAAAAGAATATGTACAAATTGTTGAAAATAATTCACAGAGTAACTTCATCTTTTAAAAATTATACTTTTTCTGACAGTGGAATTAAATTTGTGCTAAAACAAAAAAGCTGAAATGTAATAAAATTCTGGTTCAAGTTGCAATAAGACATTATTTAAAAAATTACAAAAATATGGAATAGATTTTTGCCTCAGTGCATGGTGTATCATTATATCATCTGAAAAATCATGTCATAATTTAGCATTATCATCAGAAAAATCATAGATTGATTGTTACTTATCTATTGGTTTACAAGGAAGAAAAGCAGTAAAAAAATTTTATGTGTTCTTCGCACATTGCACTTTATTTTTTCTTTTAAATGACCACCTTAATCACAGTCATAACTTTTAAATTACCGATTTATTCCTTTAATTATGTACAAAATTTAATGTAAATTGACATTTTTTAGTTATTTTCACTCTATATTAATTAAGAAAATTTAATTTTCTAATTACAGATTCACTAAGTTAAAAAAATGAAATCTTTTTAAAATCATAAATTGATTGATAATTATTATATTTTCAGTCTATATTAATTTAGAAAATACATTTTCACTGCAATGGTTCTTATAACCTAGATATAAATAAACAAGAAAATTATTTTTATAATTTACATAAAAATCTAGTATATATTAATTTTAATCAAAATGGAAATTTTTCATTAGAAAATAAATGATTGTTTAAATATTTTTATGTATTTAAAGTAAAATACAATTAGTAAAAATGCACATCACATAAACACTATTTTTCAAAATTAATATAAATTAATATTAAATGAAATAACATCAAAATACAATGAACTAAGATT
The DNA here is from genome assembly GCA_026289955.1 of Argiope argentata. Taxonomy (NCBI): domain Eukaryota; kingdom Metazoa; phylum Arthropoda; class Arachnida; order Araneae; family Araneidae; genus Argiope; species Argiope argentata. Next base: position 2,463,043 of record JAOUZG010041912.1, read on the forward strand.
GCACAGTAAACTATTCAACTTAATTAGACACATAAAATTCAAAACTGAATCCTTTTTTAAAATTCCATCTTAAAACATTAGTGTAACTTCAATACTTAAACTCATTAAATAATAATTACGGATGCTAAATAATAAATTTGGAATGAATGACAGGACTCATTTCACAGAAAATATTACAGCAAAATATGGAAAAGTACTCATGTTTGTAATTAAAAGAATATTATGATGGAAGGCTAAATATTTAATATTATGACTTTCCTGTTTAAATTAATAATTCTAGAATTAAAGAAACAAACAAAAATAAATGTACTGCAAAAAACATTCGAACTTAGAATTTAAAAATATTTAAATTAACATTTTTACATACGTCATTTTCGAAGATTGCCACTATTTTTAAATTTATGCAAAGTCGACGAAAACAAGAATTTTCAAACATGTAATAATAAAGTGAAAAATATAGAGATTTGACATAATTCTTCAAGCAGTACAGAATTCACAAAGAAAAAAAATCGAATGGCAACACTTTATATATGGACATCTCAACTTACTATCTACAGACAGTCGTACGCGTCTGGATACCACAAAATGAAAGCTGTCATTAAATTAATCGAGAGGCAATTTTAAATTTCTCTAAAGAAAACCAGAGAACTGAACTTCGCACTTCGGAATGACCTCCAGCTATCAAAACATTCGAATCGTAACCATGCGACAGCTCCTAGTGACGGTCGTGAGTAAATGTAAGATTATTCACTGATAGTTCACTGCATTCCTAAGTCATTTTTAGTTTTGTTTTAAAGCTTGATAGAATGTTAGCTGATTTTTTTTAAATTTCAAAATATTAAATTGCACTAATTATTTGAATTAAAATTATTATAAAGTTAGAATATTATTCATTAGAAGACTTTACCTTTGTTGCGTTTTCAAGTTTCGTTGTATTAAGTTTTGCTAGATACGTATGGCAGCAAGCTGCAAACTCTGGAGAAGAGAGCTCTGAAGACTTTTTCTTTTTTTATTTCTTCCTCATCCTCTATATGATGAGTGACAGGAGATGTAATCATTTAATTAACAGAATTTGCAAGGGAGATTTATTCACTGATTTACTTTTTTTCATGTGCTATTCATGTAGGTCATAAATATATAGTTTAAATCATCATCATTTGCTCAGTGTTCTTATGTAAGATTTATTTCGAAAATCTGTATCCATCAATGCGTATTCGGCATTTATTTCAGCTTTCTTTTTTCCTCAATGATTATATATAGATTTTTATAATTTTCTTTTGTCATATTTAAGGGACACATACACTTAAAAAAATTTAAATTGTAACAAAATCATTAATTAATATACAAGTTGAAAATAATTGACAATTAATTTGCAATCATTTTATAAAACAAGTTTGCAGCAGCTAGTGTATGAATTAATAAATAAAGAAATTAATGAAATCTTTCAAACTTATTTTAGTCAACTGTGAGATAGACAAACGGTAGTAAATATCATCTTGTCATGACAAGAAAAAAATGAAACAGCGGATGAAATCTGTTGTAATATTTCCAGAATTTTATTTGATGTCAAAATGAGACACATTAAGATGTTGGATAATAAATCAATAATGCATAGATTGGTAATTTAGTCAGAAATATGAAATTGGCATGATAACTGAGTCGAAATCCAAATTCATAAATGTTGTCTATTAATATGTAGAGTAGAGGTCCAGAGAGGAGGTTGCCATCAAATCAGAATTCAAAAAATCCTTAAAGTCCTGCATAGCCCCAATGTGGATTTAAGATTGCAGGACTTATGAATTTTATTTATTTATTTTTATTTTTAATATTCAGAATTGGATTCAAATTGTATTTTATGCAAATTAATATTCTATAGATATCCCCCATAAAAGAATTTAAATTTATTGAAAAATGTTCTTAAAATTAAAATTTTTTTAATAGTTTTTAAAAACTTCTATGATTTTTCAAAATTATGCATACTTTTTTAGAAAATGTATTTTCAAAGTACCCCTTAATACACTACATTAAACTGGGCTAATGTTTATTTCCTTTTATTGTTAAAGTACAAAAAATGTGAAAAATTTATTAATTTTCATTACGAAATTTAAGAACGAATTTCTGTGCATCTTAGAACTAATTCAACACTCCAATCTACGAAAAATGTATTTTAGAACCATTATAGAAAATGATATATTAATCCATTATAACCCATATAGAATGTATTTTTGCCACATCTTTATTTCAACTACCAAAAAAAGCATTGCAGTTTCAAAAATTATATAAACAAAATACAACCCCCCCGGAAATATCTATTTAATGCTTTTATTCCTGCTTAATAATAATAGCAATCCTTCAATATATCATTAAGAAATTTATTATATTACATAAAATCCATCGAACCTCTCTTGAACTTGTGGTGATAGCTCATAAGCCAAATAACTACTTTCAGACACGAGTTATTACTTTTGTGTAGTGGTTATGTTACTCGGCTACAAACCCTAACGTTGCGGGTTCGGTTCTATTGGTCCTCAAGAACCATTCTCCATAAACTCTTGAGGAGAGTTGATAAAAGCATTTTAAACTACTTATCATAAAAAATACAAACAATTAAAGGAAATAAAATATTAATAAATTAAACATACAATAAATAAATGAATGGAATAATCTCTGTCTGTTGTATATATTTCCAATGAGTTGGCTTAAATACGTTTAGACAGAAAAATAAAAACAATTTAGAAATTTATCTGACCATTTTTATCCATGCATAAATTGATTCAAGTTATATCTACATTTTGGTTAAGTTTATAGAATAAGCTATATTTCCTTTTACAAATTATTCAAATTGTACAATATATGAGGGGAAAAAAGTGATATGCTTTTGATTAAATAATACCTATTTTCGATTCGTATTAAGAAATATTTTCTCAAAATAATTTTTTTACACAATTTTAAATTGCGTTTAATTATTTAGTACTGGGAAGAATTAATTATTTTGCACTAGGAATTATGAAGAAATTTTTTTTCCTGTACTTATTTAAAATTTCAAGTTTATTACAAGCCAGTGTCCTCATATCATGATGTTAATAAGAAGCGAAACGTGTTTTAGAGAATTTCCCCAAAATAGGGAGGAGTTATGAAAAATCAGTAGCAAATATTATTTATTCTTAAAACAAATCTAGTTTCATTTTAATTTCTACTAATAATAGAGATGTGTGTGTGTTTGTGTTTGTGTGTGTGTGTGTGTGTGTGACAGAGCGAATGTTCTACAGACCAGACCGTTTGACCTAGAACTACCAAACTTGGCACGTATATACTTGAAGAGTTAGAATGTGCACCTCGGAGGATTGTTTTGCAAATTTTAATTATAATGAAAAATTAAGCGAATGTAACTGCAAAAATATTGCAGCACAAAAAACGACTTTTACGTCATCATAAAATTTCAAAAATTTTCATTTTAATGATAGTAATTTGATAGTCGTGCAAAATTTTCTTGATTTCTGAAAAAATTTTAAAGTTTTTTTTTTTTTTTGCTTAATTTTCAGCAATGCATTAAATTGTGAAATTCAAACAAACTCCATTCTTTCATAAATCATTGAATCTCATTGCTTTTCTTCCGTTATTGAAAGTTTAAAAAAAAGAAGAAGGATTCTGTTGAACTTGTGCGTAGTTTACATGAAGATTAAAAAAAGTAATGTTACAGTACCCCGAAATTTGGAAGATAATTAAATAAACAGCACATTTATATTTTTTATATGATATCTTAGGACTGGTCCCCATTAGAAATGTTCAGACACTCAATGAACAAAGCCTATTCAGAACAGTTAAAATGGCACGGGTTTTAGTGCTTGACAGTTCGGCTGAAGCATATGGTGCAAAATATCTCCAAACAATTTATTTAAAATTAAATATAACTAATGCTCCCGATGAAAAAGTTGTTCGTCAAAGGCAATTATTTATAAACATGGTAATTTTCCCAATGAAGTTGAATATTAAAATGAAGACGACATATGGGAATGATAGGGTTAGTTTCGTTTAGATTAATATCCTGTCTTGATAACGAGCCGTCCTGACCTCATAATATAGATTGATTGATTGTAGTTAAATTTCAACAAGAAATAATAGAACACAGAAGTAACGTTTTGATAATAAAAAAAACGTATAGCTTTCATTTAGCCGATATACACAGCGGATCAAATGAGGAATTGTGTCTTTTGTGCCTAAGGTTTTCCAGTATTGATGTTGGGAACGGCCTCTATGATATTGGAAATGAGTTAAACCGAAAAATAAACTCCAGGTAACTGTAAATGTCCACAGGTCCGTGTCGTGTCCTGAATTTCTAAACTTGAAATGCTTTCTTTTCTTTTTACTTTAATCCAAATATACATGCGTTTGATTATTACGCGTTTCATGCACATTTACGTCCATCAAATCCGGATGTTATTATTTCTAATGGCACTTGCCATCGACAAGCTCGCTGCCACGGACAAACTAGAGCCATGAGAACGTCTTACTTAGCTATTCATGCATCATATTCGGTTTCACTGCTACTTTTTACTGGAAGGCACATTCACATATAGAACAGATAAAGAACAATCACGGCCGAACCGGTACTCGAACCCAGGACACCTAGATCACGGTAAAGATGCGCTACCTTTATACCAAGACGTCAGCTAAATACGTTTTGGATGTCTGTTGGACGTTTTTGTTGTTTCTAGCGGCACTTGCCGTGGACAAGCTCACTCAGCGCTTTTAAGCTGTAGGTGCGCCTTTTGTTTTTAATTAGCGCCAACTAGGGCCAAGAATAGTTATTGACGCATCATATTCGCTTGCACAGCTTCTTTTTACAGCTGATCACATACACATTTCTCACAGACTCGTACCTAAGAAGCGGGAAAGACGCGTTTCGCCAGGACGTTAGCAATTCTAATGTAGTTGAATGCATTGAGCCTCTCTTCGCCTGTAGTAAACTAGTGCCGACCACATAGTCCTGGTCATAATCAAATGTATTATTTTTGAAAGATTATAAATATATTATTCACATAAAGCATTTTTAAAAACTATTATTTTGATCATATTCACAAAATGACAGCAGTTAATCTCAAATGTTGCAAAGACTTAAATGCAACTTTGGAAGACGATATTTATTACATTTTCATGACAGTAAACATTGCCTAATGATATTGTAATATTCGAAATATCGTCTAGTAATATCGTAAAATTCAAAATATAAAAATTTTGAACTTTACGAAATCAAAATTTGTCTTCGAGTTATACCTTTTAGGGTCATAGTACTACTAATTTGGTTTCAAAATAATTTTTTTGAATTGTATATACATTTTGTTTGTATTCTGAGAATTATATTGGATGACTCTTACAACCATGAAAATATTGTCAAAAATGAAGAAGCGATTAAAAAAATTACATGAGATTTGGCAGTAGTCAAAACAATTTAACATTAATTAATCGTGACTATCTATTTAATCTAAAGTTGCCTGAAAATTAAACCAATTTGGTATTATGAGCGAATCTGTTATTAAACAAAGAAGAAAATGAAAAAAAAAAATCGCACATTGCTGCTCTTTTTAGTAATTTGCTATAATTTTCTACTAACTATTTTATAAGTTCTTAAAGAATTTATAAAACTAATATTACAATATGATTTATTAAAAGTTATTTTAATAACGATTATTTTCATTTAAATATCAGCTATGTAGAATTAATTATTTACCCTTTTTAAGTCTTCCTTAAGTTTTTCTAAAAGCAATTTATGCAATATAATAAATAGTAAAAAACAGCTAAAATATTATTTTGTGAATTTTACTGAAGTACCAAGCAAAATTAGTTTTAAACAAATCACCTTTTCCCCACTAAACTGCAGAATTTAAACTAAATTGCAGAAATAAGATTGTAGTTATGAGTTGAATTATGAGTTTTACAAATTTTTACGTTGCTAATATCCTTAATATATGATAAGGATATTAGCAAATAAAAATAATTGAGATATTTGCAGAAATATATCTTTACAAAGATTAAAAAAAATTCAGATTTGTTTTGGTTTCATTTCTGTTTTGAAATGGAAATTTTTTATCTGTCAAGTTTTCAAATGATAATATAGTTTACAAATGATATTCTATCAGCGTCTCATCAAGTATCTTTTCATATGGCGATAAAGAGTTGACATAAGTGACGGCTCGTCTTTTCGAAACGAAGATGGCAGCAAAAAAATTATTTTTCAACAAAGTATGATTAAAACATAATTTTTAAAAATAGCTTTAAATCTAAGCAGCCTCTAATTTTTAATTATAATATTATATTAATTGTATTTTACCTTTTTATGCATTATCTTTCTCGTATATAACGGCGAGTTTCTTAGAGAGTAACGTGAAATCGAAATTAAAATCAAACCACAGTTCGTCAACGGATCATGACACGACCCGATTTCGAGGATTCCATCTCATTAAGGAGTGAGACGCGGAACGATGGGCTTATTACCGGTATTCACCTTTGAGCTTGGATTTCTCCCCATTTGATACTTTTTGGTTCAATTTTTTTTCACGTGTAATAGAGTGCTGTGTTATTTCTGACAGCATTTTATTTTTACTCAAAATTTCGTAATGATATGGGTAGCTAAAAGTTATGAAAAAGCTTTCAGGAATTGTACGAAGAAAATTTTACATAATATCATTAAATAGTGTGACCAAGAAGCAGAAAACGGAGAATTAAAATATTCTTTGAAAAACTTTAATCACATGTAGCATTAGTCTTATAAGCCAGATAATATCCTTCAAGCTGAAGGGTCCCTTTTGCTTGATTGGTATGTTACTTGGCTACAGGCCCAAGCGTCGTAGTTTCGTACCACGACCTTCAATTGCTAATATAAAAAGAAACATTTCAGTATAAAAAATATCATTATTATTTTGCAAAAAAGTAATTACCAAATTTTAAGAACTTAAAATTTCCATTTATTCTTTATAATTTAATGTTTATCTCCCTTATATTACATAAAAATTGCTCCGAAATATTTTATTGTGCATTAGTAGCTTTTCCCTTCTGCATTACTAATTATCTGTAATGGTTACGTCTCACAAAACAGCGTCTTCATTCTTAACTGTAAAAATCTCCTCCTTTCATCTCACCTGCACTTTGTCGAAATAAACCCATCCTAACGCATGCGCAAAAGCGCAGAGGGTTTTCAAATCCGTTGTCAAACAGTACAGCTAACGGGAAAAAGCGAAAGCAAACATATCCATGGAATAAGGTTAGCCTTGGATCTGCAGAAAAGGGGTCGAGACCACGATTAGAATGAGCCGAGCCAACCGAGTTGAATTTAGAGGTATCCATGTCTCAAAGCAGCACAGATGCTACTTATTCCAACAAGAGAAATCTTAGCTTATCAAATGCGTATTGCGAAAAATTTTGTCTTTTGTGACTGATTTCCCAAAAGACAAAAAATTTAGGAAAACCCATTTTAAGCATTTTCTATTTATTGACTCACTGTTTGATTTTCCCCCCAGTTTTACAAGGTATTGTAATGACTTGATTCTGGTCGATCAAATAAACGGGTAGCGTTTAAGCACAAAGGTTTTATTTACAGCTTAATACGATAACAAAAAAAACGTCCTTTAGGTTAATATAGTTCCATAGTTCCACGACTATCACGAGGGAAACTAACCGGCTGTTAGCTTATCCAGCTACTGCAGTAGCTCAAGAGATCTACGGATTTCTTCCGGTAGATCTTGAATCAATAAACTCGAGATCCCGTGGAATCTCTTTAACTGTCCAGCTCTTTAGCTCAGCTCACAGCTCGTTTCGGATCAGCTCGACTCCTCGTCCAATCTCTAGCTGAATCAGATGGTCTCGTCGTCGCATCAGCTCGACTCATCGTCTCTTTCTTTCAAAACCTTCCATTTTAACTTCAGTCAAACTCTGCCTCACAGGTTCGCATTGGTGCGCTGGAGAGGCCGATAATCCAATAATTCTTCAGAAATAGTCCCAGTGGTCAGCAGTTAACCGTGGGGATATTTTCGAACCATCCAAGTCCTTAAAAGAACCTTCACAATAGGGAAAATATTCACATATGGATGTTTGAGTACTTTTTTCTTCAAAGGGTCGTAAAACGCATATGTTGTTCACTATCGGAACTTATTCCAGTTCGGGTGGTCCATAGAAGAAATAGCTTCATCTGGTGTTTTGACACGGTTTTTTTTTCTTCAAAGGGCCGCAAACACATGTGTGCTCCATTATCTGACGCCATTAAAGTCCAAAGGGTAACATCAAAGCAGGAGAAACACAATGCGCAAAAAAGGAAAGAATCCTCTCATCGCTGGCCAGAAGTAACAATGTTCGAACATGTGTCTTTTCAAGGGGAGATAAGTTTTACGACTTTACAGTGTTAAAATTTTAAAGTGGAAAAATAGCTCCCATCTTCCCCTGCCCTCTACCCTAAAAAAGATTTCAAAACAATTTCATGGTGTGTTACAGATCTAATGGATGAGGTGCCACTGGTTTAGCATTCTGAAATTTTCACAATCAATGCTTCCGAAAAACCAATAATAATAATTAAAAAAAAAAGTCGGAGCTCGCTGCTTTTTTAAACATGGTTTTTTAATGTGTTGCTTATTATTTCATTCTTAAAAACAATCATAATATAGAAGTCGACACTTTTGCATCCGATTCGGGAGGAAAATGTCTGACTATTTTAAAGCAGAATATCATATTAAACGACTTTCCAGATCACACACGAAATTAGGACAATTTTCTGAGACACTGGGTCAGTTATTAACTCTCCTTCAGATTTTTTCCCTTCCTCTAAAGACACGGGTCTTCTTCATGTAATTCAAATAACTGTCAATGGACAATATAAAATGGTTGAAAAGAATAATATAGAATTATTGGTTAACTTTTTCCTGAGAACTGCCATTAGAAATGCTTTGTATTTCAGAAAACTGTACTATGAATTCCAAACAAAAAGGGCAGAATCATGATAATGGTAAACTATATACTATTGGCGAAAAACAGAAGTTTAGACAGAATCATTATAATGGTAAA
>JAOUZG010041912.1:2477651-2502651 GCA_026289955.1 Argiope argentata
TATATATATATATATATATATATATATATATATATATATTAATGAGTCATTTGAGTTAGCCTTTACAATTATAAATACCTCTAAAAGATTTAATGCAACTTTATGTTCTTTTCACAATAATAAATAAACTTCTATACCTCACAAAAATAGTTTTTCTTTTCCTCACTCTCAATTGAAATGATAATTCCATATTATATAATTCTAAAGTAGAATAGATTGATCTTTTCCCCAAATTAATTATGCATTCCAAAAAAAAAATTAATTTACCCATAATAACTATAGATAGTTGATATTTAGAGAATATATATGAGACAATCATTATTGAATAATATCAGTAAAATAGACAAGAATTTATCATAATATAAAAGAAAAGAAATGAGATAAATGATACTTAATATTTTTCACTTTCAGTACGGTAAAATATCAGATAAGTAGTTGATCAATAGTTATTTTATTATTACAGTGCTCTTAATAATTTTATGTCATAAGCATTCAATATTACTACTAAAATTATAATTAAATGAATAGTTAATCTTTATGTTTTTACACAATATTACAAGTAACTGCAGTCTATCCATTTTGATAGCAATTTTATTACTACTAAAATGAATGTTTTGCTAGGAATTTAAAAAATTAGCATAATATATTTTATATATATAAATAAAAGACTTCCATGCATCTTTTTGAGTAAAAAAATGGATTTTACTCATTAGTGCAAAACAAGATGTAATACATAATACATAAAAGCTGGATAACAAATTAATAAGGAAACACATACATTACTAATGGAACAATAGTATCTCCAAACTGTTTTTCAAACAAATGGTAGATGGCATTGCACTGACGTATCACATCAAAAAAATATATTTCAGGTGGACTCTTTGGTTCAGAAAGAGGGATGGCTAAAAATAGATAAACAAATATTATAATATTAATCAGATTCTTATAAGATATTTTTTTAATACTTTTACAGTAAATATAGTAATCATAAGCAAAAGGTTTTTAATAAATAAATTATTTATTTCTAGGCAGTGAATATGTAATACACATTATTTATAATAACAGCTCTTATAATAAAGTGTACTCTTCAATTATATATTCATAACATAAATATATCTATATATGAATATATTAATATTATATAGTATTTTTTTACATTATAATATGCCAAATAATAATATACCATAATATGCATATCAAAGGAATTGATATAAAAATAATTTTAACCATAAAAGCAAAAGTAAATAAATAAATAAAATAAAAATAATAATTGGAGAAAGCTAATACTATGTTATTATGGAGCTTCCACCTGTACTACTAAGTCCATAAATTCACTGGGCTCATTTGTAATGGATTTATGGTATGAAAACAATAAACAGACCACAATAATGAATGACGACTATGTTTATTAGACATGAAGACACTAACGCAAAGACAACAAATAGACAGGACAGCACACTAAAGCAAACAGTAGCCCACAAATAGTAATCAACCACAGCATACAAAGTGATCAGACAGAATTTAGCAGGAGAGATGAGCGTTGCTCTAAAGTCTCTGAAAACAATAAAAATTCTCCATTGTCACCTCTGTTTAGCTTTAGCTGCATCCAGCAGCCGACTCACTACTACACAACTGGCTACTCCTCAAAGGACTTAACTCTGCTTTCACAATAGGCATTAGGATTAGGAGCTCAGCTCACCACTCCCACAAGCCCCGCACAATGCTGGACTATTCCGCTCTTGCCTCATTTTCTTCTCTCAACAACTCATTACTTGTCTTTGATTTCAACTCTGCTCCTTTGCAGCTTCGGAGTGCAGGCATTTTATAGTTCCTGGGTGATGAGTCAAAAACATTCTGGGCCAATCAAGCATATCTCAGTTCCTATTGAGTGAATTGTTAATATCCTCGAAACATTATCTATTTTGTCGAGAAGCTCTGGAATTACTGGTTCGGAACTCAAGCAGCATCCAATACACATAATTGCAAATCGTTCTTTCCAGAGAAAGAACTAACCGTGTTGGAAAGCAACATTACGGGTTTGAAACAATATTAAATCACACTAGGTGATATCACTCATAAAATCAAAATGCTAAAAGCACTCATTAAAAATAAAGCAATAATTTATTGCATACAGCATTGGAATGCGGAATTATGGGTACTACTGTTTCACTACCCACTATGTAATTTGATCGTCATTAATTTAATATTTCTTTCACAGCTTGAAAGAGTTCAATTTCTTCTATTAACCTTTTTTCTTTGTATAAAATAAATTTACTTTTGTTTTTGTTAAAAATGCCTTTGCATTTTTTGAAGCACTGAACATTTTATGTGGATTCCACTTCAAATAAATAAATAATAAAAAAAAGGTTAAAGATGCTATTAATCGAAATCGTTTTATAACATACATTCACATATTTTTAATAAATAAGGATGTTTAATTAATATCAATGCCTTTTTATCTTTTACTTTCATATTTTAAATTCTTATTTCAAATTATTTATTATTTACGTAGAAATGAGAAAGGCTCTCCAATACCTTATTTCAGAAATGAACTTAACTCCATTCTTTTAATCTGTAAATTTTAAATGAAATAAAATTATGGAACTTATTTCTAACCAATTCCAAAATGAACAATTCAATGATTTTTTACAAATGATCCCATAAAGGTACTAAAAATAATATTTCAAAAGTTTATTTATTAAAAAAGTATATATATATATATATATATAAGAAATATTTTACCTAATAAGCCAAGCTCTAATGCATAGGAAACATGCTCCTCAAATAAGTAACGTAATAAGACATCAAATAAGGATACTGCATTTCCTGGAAGTTCTGAGGGTTGTTTTGTGAGCTAATAAGAATAAAAACACAAATTAAAAAAATTAATTACAACTACTACATGAAATACTTGTTTGTTATTTTAAAACAGTATATTTCATTAATCCTGTATACAATACATATATATATATATATAATTTCAGTAAGAGTTTTTTTTTTAAATCCTTTTACAACCATATGTTTCTTATACTTTAATTATTCCAATGAAAAAATGCAATAATGTGAATAGATTGGAAGATAATTTACAAATTATAAGCAATAAATGTACAGAAATTTCTAAATAATAATTTTCTGATATGAAAGAACACATGAATAAAGGAATAAATGAAAACCTAAGAAAAAGCTTTGGTTCATAGATTTGTACTCACTACTGATCATTCACTCAATGGAGATTTTAAGCTTGATAATACAATAACTTACAATATTTTATAATTTATTTATCTTACAGACTTCATGTTAGGTTATATACATTTGAAAATCAACAAAACAGCTGTACTCAAAACTAAATGCTTATTTGTGCTAAAAATATATTTAAAAGATCGCAGATAAACTCTTTAATAAAGAAAATAAAAGAATTTTTATAGCAATAATTACTAGATATATTCCCCTCCACATTTAAGGATTGAAAAATAAATACTTAAATATATAACCAATATGTTAATACTAACCAGCTGGCATCTGTTGAAAGCTTTTTTACAGTCTTGAAGTATATTCATTGCTATTTCTTCAGAAAGGAAGGTCTCTCCCCCATAGTTATCCACAACGGACCCAATGATATTAGTCCTAGAACCTATTCGAGCTTGGATATCACGACGGAGATCATGAATACTGAAATATGATACAAATTAACCTTTTATAACATGCATTGTTAGAAAATATCATTTAGAAAACATGCATAATAGAAAATAAATGTTCTTACTAAAAACATTCATTTACTTTAATAGAAGTGAAATATATATTTTTTACAATTCAATATTTTACTGCAATTATGAGTAAAGTTTTAGAAATTATTTCTGTCATATATATATATATATATATGATGAAGCTACACATATGTAAAATAAAGTTTATTGTCCTTCATTTTAGACATTCGATTCATGGTACATAATTTCTTGAACTTCAACAGTAAATCCAAAGTAATAAAAATGGAACATCAGCAAATCTTAATTAGAAGTAAAGAAGAAAGTATATCAACTAATGTATGCTACAAGACAGGCCATAAGACAAAGCATTTAAATTTGGTTCCAAAAACTTTGGAAGATGTGAAGAGTACTCAGAGTGATTTTTTAAAAAATTATCTTAATTAATTCAGTCAAAAATTAAACAAGAAAGTTGCATTTTTCCAAGAACACCTTTGAAAATAATATTACATAAATATACAATTTTTAAAAACTAGTCCTTTTAAAGATAGCAGTTCAGTTGTCATGTTATTTTTCACTAAATTTTGACAATTTAAAATGTTTGTTTAATTTTAATATGTGTGTCTGTCATTAAATACTAATAGAAAACATTGTCCACTATTGTTGCAGATTAGATGAAGAACAAGAAAGTGAAGTTACAATACAGTGACAAATAACATAAAATTATCCAAGTTATTTAATTTGATTCTATTAAGAGGGTTAATGTATAGACTAAACAAAACAGACGTATGTCTATTAAGTAATATGATTTTAATGTGTATTACAATTTGATGCTTGATCATTAAGTCATGTTTAAGAGAATTAAAATTAAACAAAACTAGTATTAATGATGAATTAATTGATTGCCTAATATAGTTACTTTCAAATAATATAATAATTTCTTTTAAAATCACAGGTATTTATGGCTGCAGAAACTTTCAATAACAAAACTAAATTAACGTAATACAACTCATTAAAAAATATTTTATTTGGAAACTTATTCTTTGAAATTAAATAAAGAAGTCAAGACAAAGATAAAAATGTTTATAAGTGCTTTCAAGGAGAGCAAAGTGAGATCACATTATACAGTTTTTTTTTTGCATACAGAAGTTCTGGATAAACATCTTGTGAATAAAAGATAAAAACAAATGGATGAGAGAACCTATCATGAGGCAAGTGAACTTAATGTGATAGAATTCTAAATAATTTCTTAACAGAAAAATTAATTTGCATATAATTCACGAATTAACTACATGCAGTTAGCAAAAATTTAAATATTTTTATATATTATAATCTTAAGAAAGTAAACTTTATATAATAACTACATTCAGTCATTACTTACCCACCAAAGTGAATTTGTTTCTTTTGATGGTTTTTAGAATTATAGTACATATTTAGTGTGCTTTCACATTTATCTTTCAAACACCTAACTTCAATTGTTATATAATTTTCCAGGTAACGAGCAAAGATATTTTTTGTCAGCTTATTCAGAAATGTAGGATCATAGCCAATTTTTAAGCTCGTCAACTCTGTAGCTAATTTCATTGTCCTGAAATAAAAAGATGAAATTAACATAGTTATCTAAAATGAAAATTAATATAAATAATAAAAATATAACACACATAATATAAATGATTAATATTTTAGCAAATATAACATTTAAAAATGTTAAAATTAGCTAATAAAACAAAACTTGTTATAATAATATTGTAGAAAACAAGAAAAAAATTATTCTGATAAACAAGTTATTATTATTCATAATTAGAGCATTTTTGCATTAAATGCTTATTTACATATGCATATAAGTAAATTATTTCATTATAAAAATAATAATCTTGTTTATACGCAATTTTACTTTTTAAATTAAAATTGTTAAAACTTTTTTTTTTCAAAAAATTCAATGTAAATAATTTTGCTAAAAATAAAAAAATGCACAAAAACATTATGAATTTGAAATTATTGTTTCCCAGCAAAAATGGAATTTCCTTTTTTTTTTTCCAAATATCATTCGTGCATTAAAAGAAGAATTGCTAACTATCTTAATGTAGTTTTCCAAACATTAACATTGCAATACTTTAAATCATTTTCATTTCACTAAACTTTTTTTAAAATCTGGAATATCTTTTTCTCTTGACCCTCCTCCCCTTTAAGATCATATTTTCCAACAGCATCTTGCTTTAGTTGTGGATCAATTTTCAAAATTATTTGTAACTTTCCCACAAACACCAATATTTTACATGTCAAAATTTAGACAATTTTTTTTCAAACCAAAAGATAAGTCAAAATTTAACTTAGAATTATAAATGCAATCAAATGACCACATACCACATACCATTTTTTTAAAGTCATTGCAATTTTATGTAATATCAGTTACATGCAATTGAAAGTACAGGTTAACCTTTCAGGTCACCTTTTTCAGAGAATCAGTTTAAAATTTCAAAAGAATATACATTATAGTTTTTAAAACTGTTAACCAAATCTCTTTTATCTAAGCAGTGAATATTGCATTTACAAACAGACTCTTTGAATCTCCTTGATAAATTTGGCCTGAGATTTGGTACAGATTTTCATTTTAGGAGAAATTTGATGTGCCTTAAATATATTCATCAAATTTTATCCATCCAGCTGTTTACATTTTTAGTTAACTTGTTCAAGCATATTCAGACAGCCAAATCAGACACTTTCTTTGGTTGGATTTCATTCAGAATTTGAAAGAAATCTACTAATAAGGAGGAATCCATTTACCAAAATTCATCTATCCAGTTCAAGATATCTTTGAAATATGTATACAGGCAGACATAATACAAGATATCTTTGAATTATGCATGTAGGCAAACATAATTCAAAAAAATGTATTTTTCAGCTTCAGGGGGGCATAAAATGTAGATACTCATTAAGCTTTTGTTTGAATATTATAATTCTCTTTGTACATTTTGTATATAAGTAAAATAAAAAGTATATTGATTTTAAGAATACGTAAATTTAAGAAACATATAATGTTAAAAGTAGACAAAAAATTTAAATTTAATAAAGCATTTTCAAAGATTTTTTCAATAACAATGAGATATTAATGCAAGAACATTTTATTTTTGTATTGAATACAAATTTCCAACAAATCAGTTTCTAAATAATTTTAAATAGATTAATTTAACAAGAAATGCTTTTTTTTCAGGCCAGGATTAATTTTTATTTAGAAAAAAAAAATTTTATCTTTTATTTACTGAAGTTCATAGTTCAGTTGATTCAGACATTCATCAATTACAATAAGCAATGAATTAATGGACCCCCCCCCCCAATTCTTCTGTGAAGTATAAATTTTAGGGTTAGTCAAATTAAAATAAAACATGATTATTATTTTGAAAGTAGATGTTCTTGAAATGCAGAAATGAATTGATATATAAAGGGGGGGGAAAGTAAAATTTTTATCACTAAAAAAACTGCAGCATTTCATACCTAGAGTAAAGTCTTTCAAATTTTTCAAGGTATCTTTCAGGATCTCCACAATCCATAAGTTCTGCTTTAATATGTGTCTAAAATAAAGAGAAATTGACTCTTTCTTAATAATCATAAGCAATTTACGTTTGATTGAAAATATTTAAGAAAAAAAAAAAAGTGAAACTATTATATAATACAGAAATAAACTTTTAAATAGCATTAAAAAATTTAAGGTTCATTTACAGCAATTCTTTGAGACACAAAAATGATGCCCATGATAAATGTTGGCAATATTTTTCTTACTCAGGTTACAGTATAAAAGGAAATTTTTTGCTTAAAATTTTACATCATCCCTCATTGAGGTCTGTAATTCTAAATACATTATCCAAATAGAAAAACATATTGCACAATGCCTTCATGTTTTATTTTCTGAATGATAGACAATGTGGTAACTTTGATTTTTGGTTATTTTGCAATAATAGGATAAAATACCAATGTTCAAACATGTCTTTTTTTTTCACCAGACATACAGATATATATTTTTCAAATTATTATTTAACAACCAAATATACATAGATTGTCATGTTGCACAATTAAACGGTGAAAATGACTTTTAAAAAATTGACCAAATAAAATCAGTTTTTCATTCAAGAAAGGAATTGATGTTTAGGTTATTCTATCAGTTTATTAATACAAATTTTATACAATATTCGAATTTTGATGAATTTAAATTAGTATATTATATTTCATTTCATTTGAATACTTTCTTCTAAAATAAATACATACAGTAAATCAATTCATTCTGTGTTGTTAGAATGATCTCTCTCTCTTTAAATATTTCAAACTTAAATAGCTTGTTTTACTTCTTAAATGAAGATTCCTCTTTCTGAATAGTTAAAAAATGATAACTGCCTCTTTCACAGTCTTTTTTTTCTTCACATTAACCAAAGAAGCATCATCAAATATCTTTTAAACAATCGTGAATTGGATGCACTAAGAAAAATATCTCACAAGTAAATTCATCAGTAATCCTATAAGCTTTAAATTTAAAATAAACAGATTAATAACTTTTCATCATGAGTGCATTATCTTTAATATGATTTCATAGCACAACAAAGCTCTTATATAATATATGATAATTTAATTTTTATTCACAGTGCATTTTTGTTTTAATTTAACATTTATGTTCTCTCATCAGGTAAATCCATAAAAGAGTTATACACAACACTGTTATAAATATGTGCTAATTAAGTACTTACTTGTAATTTGCCATGAAATATATTTAATATATATTTTGACATCACTTGTTCAGGATTATTAAATACTTCTTTCATGACTACCAAAGCTTCTGCACATGAAGGCACTATTCTAGTTAAAATATCACCACAGGCTGGTAGAGTCTGAAATTTAAAAACATATAACTTATTTTTCAACCAAAGAATTTAGAGTCTCTTAAAATTACATATTAAAGAAACTATAACCCAAACAGTTGCATAAACAGGTGTTAAATTCAGAAAAATAATGACCAATGAAAATAATAAACATTTTTTACAGAATGGCAGAAGGAGAGGAGGGGGTCTGTTTCAAATACAAAATTCCAATGAACTATCAATTTCATAAAATGTTAGCATCTATATAAAAAATGCAACCCACACATTGAAATAATTTGCATTTTAGACGTACTGGATATATATTAGTTATAAGCAAGATTTAGATAATGAAGATTATTAAAAAAGGAACTTCATTCTTCAAAATTTTTATATCAATATAGCTTGAAATTATATGAATCATAGTCAGTGCAGTGAAGTATTTTTGAGCAGTCAAATTTAAGAACTGAATGTGCAGTCATTAATTTATTAAAAGGCTTTAAAAATTTGAGAATTATAAATGTTGGAAAAAAATCAATAAAAGAAAAATATTCTGATCCTTTGTTAGTTAATATTAAATTTTTATTTTTTGAGAAGAACAACAATATGATAAATAATGTAAATTTATCATGTTAGTGATCTTAAATTTGAAAATCAATTAAAGAAATTAACAAACTGAAAAATCTAACACACAAGAGAAATTAATTTAATTTGATTAATTTTAATGCATTAAAATAATAAATATTAGATGATTTAATATTTAATGAATTTAATTTTATAGAATGTAATGATAAAAATGTTATTAACAATACAGAAACAACAAATATTGATTATGGAATTTCCAATTTAATTTCCTGCTTTCAAAATTTGTCTTTTTTTTTTTTTAAGTTTGGATTACAGTAATTTGATGACATATTATTAATTATTAAGATCTCATAATCAAAAAATTGATGCTGCATGCTTGATTTTCCAAAAATGATTTAACACTTGATGGATTTATCTAAAAATGAAAAGATTATTGAAATAATCAATACAAGAAAATAATCACTTCAAGGTCATTTCTGAAGAAATGATAAAGTTAACTTACCATCTGTCTTTGTTCAATAAATGCATCGACACATTGTGAATAACCCTAAAAAAAAACAAGCATAATAAGTATACATTATACAAAGTAATATACATAAATAATGTAGGATAAAATTCGTGTGCAAATTATCAAGCTATATATTTTTAACTTCAATTGATTCTTTAAAAAATATTCAATACTTAAAGATGGAAAAACTGTGAAGCTTTTATTGCCAGTATTTAAAAAAATGCAGAATAAATTTTTATGAAACTGCATTTACAAGTCGGTTATAGTAAAGTACTTTTTTGGAGGCTGATGGAATATTAATTTCTTTTCTCCTAGATATTATAGTTTAATAGAGTTATATATATATATCGGAGAATTTGGAAAACAACAAAAGTTTACTTTGAATTTTAATGCGATATGTAAGTGGATATACTTATTTTGAAGGTGAATTATGTTTTGGAATAAAGAAATATAAATAAGTAAAACTACATTACTTTTTTAAAATACAATTAAAAGAACAACAAAATAAGCAGAACAGAAAAACTTTTGATACCAGCTCTTAAAACCATGTAATTACTTTGTTCATCCTATGAAGAAATTTAAATCATTAAAATGATGTGATTTTTAAAATGATGTGATAGATAATCATTAAAATGATGTGATAGTTTACTTAAATGGTGGAGGGAAAGGTCTAAAATTCTGTTTTTATAGAATAATGATATTCAAATTTTCATAAATGCAAACACACTAAACAAATAAAGACACAATTGGTTTTCAAGAGATCTAAAAACTTAAAAACAGCTTGGAAAATGCCTCGCACGGACGAAATAATGGTGACACACACACCCTTCTTTTCTTTTCTATCCTTTTTTTCTTTACTACTTTTCTTTCTATAAACCCTTTTTCCCCTTTCTTATTACCTTTTTTCTTCCCTGTCCAGACTTTAAATTTGAGCAGGCATAGATTAAATATTCATACATACTAATAATAAAAGCAACTATTTTCTTTCTTTTTTAAACATCCCGTTAGCTACAAATGAAAACCAACTGACTTCGCGCATTTCTTTCTAAACAAATCATAATTTACTACTTCCTGCTATTTAACTCAGTTGGTGTGGGGGAAGGAAATGAAGATTTTTGGCGGGAAAGTAAGAAAAGTGTCATTTTAACTATTTTCCTAGCAGTTTTTTCATTTTTTTCTCTCCATAAGAACCATCATTGTGTCTTAACGAAAATATTTTTTAAAAAATTAGCTGAATTGGTCAAGCCGTTCTCCAGTTATGCGCTTAGCAACGCATTTCGAGATCCATTTTTATTAATATAGATATATATATCTTTTTAACAGACAACTATAAACAATTATTCATTAAGAAGTTATAAATTATACTATTTGATATTTGAGGTTTCAGGATAAAATGAAAATACAGTAGCAGGGAAAAAATTGCATTCAAATGTTATTTTATTCCATTTCCTACTTATTTCAATTAAATATAAGAATAAAAAAATTTTGTTAGAGCTCTGAATTGTACATTCAATGACACATAACAAAATAAATAAATTCTTTTTAAAAACTTACTTTGAAATTTGACAATATTCCTGCAACTTCTTTCATTTTGCTTCGATTATCAGCTTGATGACATTTCACAAATTCATCAATCAATTCACGTTCAATTTCATCATATTTTTTTGCAATTCTTTGACGAGCTTTTTCAAACTTGGGCCTTCAGAGTTAATAAATACATTAAATATAAAAGTGCAATTATTCAGAATAAAACAAAATTAATATGAAAATTTAGCAAGAGGAAAAAGTATTGACAAAAAACAAAAATGCTTATAAAAAATCAAAGCTAAATGCTATATCAAACTAAAAAGATAATATAGATGTATCAAGAATAAAATGATTTTTTTTAAGTTGTAGAATTTGTAAAATTAATACAACGAAATAGTAAACAGTCTAATGAAAACTGTTTGAGCCTGTCCGTTACAACTTTCATACAAGTCATTAAAATAATAATTTCCTTGGAAATGAGACTACATTCATAAAAACTAGTCACCTTGGTGGTCAGTTTATTCGCCCAGATCATTAACAATTCAAGCTGTAAATTATTAACAAGAAATACTAATTTTTTTAAAAAATTTATCTTTTAAAATAAAACTAAAGAACATGGATTTTATTGTAACAGTTTAAAAAATATTGTATGAGTAAATTAAAAAAATGTACACATTATGAAATAAAAGTGGAAATTAAAATTCTGGTTTGGTGCTAATGTCCAAAGAAAGCAATTATTTTATCTTAATTTTAACTGTATCAAAAGCATATAGATGAATGGTTAAATTTAAAGTTCATTGTAATGCTACAGATTTTGCATTAAATAAATAATCTGCAGAAATTAAATAAACATCATTAAAAATAATTTTTTCGATCACCATCAATTTCCTTTGTAAATAAAATTGATTGCCAATATAATGATGTTAAGCCTATTTTCACTTTCGATAATTTTTTCTGTTGGCATTTATTTCTGGATTTCTTTTACACCTTTTTTCCTCAGACTGAATAGAATTTTTAGTAATTCCTCTTTAGAGAAGTTTTATTAAAATTTATGGCCTTAATAATTAGTGAATTGCTATAAAAACATTAAATTAAGCATTCACAAAGTTAATTTGGCAATTTATTTACATTTGGTTGTTGTCATTCAACATTAAGTAATAAGAGAGATGTCCATGCCATGTTCATCAGAATTTTATATACATCATATGCATATCTCTCATTACTTAAGTAATGTTTACATTTGTAATTTCAAAGTGGCATTAGCAATGGCATCCTCACCTTAAAATAAATAATGGTCTTTAAAATAAAAAAACCAAGACAATTAATTCATTTATAAAATTAATAACATCTTCAGGTATTACTAATTCAATTATCTCAATTCATTCATTTATTGATATATTTTCAAGATTTTAAATATTTATGATATTGTGACAAAATTATATGAATATAAAAATAGAGCAAAATATACTGTTTTAATTTTTTTATAATAATTCATAAGCGTTCAAAATGTATGATAATGAATTAATTTGATTAGGAAAAATGCTTACTTTCCAGAAGGCAATTCTTGTGCTATAAGGTGGAGTTTCTGAATAATATCTGCAGCTTCAAAGAGCTGTAAAAATATAAGCAAAATTATTAGTAAAATGTTTATAGAGAACAAAATACATTATATATTTTTACATTATACTATACATAATATCAGGTTTATTTTACTAACATTTTCAACTCACAAAATATAGGTAAGACAAAGCTTTCTTACCAAAAATTTATTGACAGAAAAAAGGATGGAGAAAAAAACTATGAAGGATATTTTAAAAAATAATGCCAATTATTATAAATTGGGATTTTTTGAATTGAGGAAACTAAAGACCAGAAATATGAAAAATTGGACTCTTCATTTTAGAAGTATCCTATTTGCTGTAGGATAAATAATTCAATAAAAACAGGTAAAGTAGAAAACGATAAAAATAAGTATGGGGGAGAATATGAACAGTAGGTGAAATGTTCCTAAATCTTTATCTTTCTGGCTTTTCATGATGATCAGTTTAGCACTACTTACTGGTTAAAGAATCTTTTCTAACGGAGATGCCCTTTTCTATTTATATTTCTTAGAATATTCCGAAAACCAGAAATATGAAGAAATATACAAATGAATATGACAAAGCACAGAAATATTTTGTGTTTATCCTTTGTTGGAGCACTAAGTCACAATTAATTGCTGATCCTTAATTAATCAAACAAATTTCTAGTCATCTACTTTATTAAGCCTTCTAACCATTAGGAATTTATAGTCAATTTTCAACATAATATATACAATAATGTAAAAACTCATCTTCTGGTCTAAAATAAAAGAAAAAATTAAAATATCATAGATACTGTAACATAATGGATAAACAATACATTTTTCTGCTTTATGAAGCTAATATAAATAAATCAAATAAACTCATTCCTATTCAGCAAATTTAGCTTAAATTACCTAAAAATAAAGGCCTAAATTATATTTTGGTGAAGGGAGAAAGCTGACACAATTTTAATGATTTGCAAAAACACTTAGCTTGTCACTTAATATATAATCAGTTTAAATAAATTAAGTATTAAGAATCCTCAAATAAGTTCTATTCGAAATAATGTAAAAATTTCAAGGTTGGCTTTTTAAGGCGCTGATCAGAGTATTTATATAAGCTTTATATGTCGAATTAATGTACATATTCCAAGCAAGTGAAGAGGATTATTTTGAATTAGCAATGATAAACTTCATTTAGATTTTCAAACAAGCTGTTACATATTTCCATGTATTAATAATTAAAGAGCTTTAAAAAATATTGCATTTGTAACAATTTATTACCAAACACTGACAATAAAATAAAGAATAAAATGTTTATTCATTGCCCAGTTCTTCAGCATTAAAATATTACATGCCAAAGTCTTAGTTTTTACAATACAAAATTAAAAGTTAATTTATAATTAGTTCCCCAGATTCATGAAAGTAATAACAAATGAATTTAAAGTTATAATTTTTCCCCCAGACTTACCTTAGTACGATCATTGAGAACACCATCTATTACTGGTTCAGGACTTAATAATTCAGCAAAATGATTCATGAGTTTTTGAGCTTCTACAGCACGTGCTCTTGGAGTATTGACACTTTCAAGTTGATCGCCCAAATGAACAACTTTTGTTGCAACAAAATCAATTCTTTCATCTAATTCATGAAATGTATCATAAGCTTCCTGGAATAAAGATAAAAAATGATGCAAAGACAATATAATAAATTTATATACAAATAAATCATAACATTGTTAATAAAGATATGTTGGGGATTAATAAATATCTTTGGTTATTTACCTAGACTAAAGCAAGGGAAATAATCTAAAACTGGATATCTTGCAAAATAAAGTATTTGAGAAAGGTGAGCAATTTATATTTCAAATTTAAATGATGAAATTTAAATATAAATATTATATGTAATCTATAATATTTTTGTAACAGTTTTTATTTATGTTTATTTTACATTAAAATTTTTTTTAACATCTTGGAGCCAATAGTGACACAGAAATTCATCTGATTTCCAGGCATTTTTTATAATTTGCAGAATTGTAAGATCTGCTTCCATTGCATTTTTTTATAAAGTGTTAACTCTCAATATGGATTCAGTAAAATGCATCTCTGAAACACATTATCTGACAAGCAATTCTCTTTCTTTTCTAATCTCTTCCCCATATGAAAAAATACGGATGCAAGGAACGTCTTTCTTTTGTTGAAACAATCATGCCTTATTAAATCAATTACTGAAATACCAATGCATTTAGTGTTTAAAGTATTTTATTTTCATTGAAATAATTTTCAATAGACTATCCTAAATCTTCAAGACAAAGAGAAAATATCCAACAACATAAATTTATCAAAAAATAATTTATACCAAAAGGAGATATAAAACTCTTGTACAATATTTCAAATAAATTTTGTAATTGAATTAAAAGTTTATTATAAATGAGAATATTCTGCTTTCTTCATGTTATACTCAACAATACACAAATGAATTCATAAGAATATCCAATTACATTCTCTATTTGATACCTTTATTACATTGTCTTATCAAGAGTATTATCTTATTTTTCTGGGGCAGACTAATACCCATTGATATTTAATCAAAGACTCTATCAGTTAACTTATGATTTTCACATATATTTCAGACACATATAAAAGGTTTTGAAAATAGGAGGTAGTGACAAAGTCCATTTCATCTGTCTATTAATAAACAAAGATTTATTTACAATTGTATTTAGAGATGAATTTATGTTATGCTTTCAGAATCAAACAGTCATTATAATGTATGACATATTTTTAAGTTCTTTCAAAAATTTGAACAATTTTAAAAATATAAATACTTAAAATGAGGAATCTCAAATGACATATTCCTTATAAAAACAAAACACTGGCATTCAGAGACTACAAAATAACATGTAAACAAGACAAAATCATAAATATATTATTTATAAACAATTTATATAGTTTTGTTATAGATTGGAAATTTTTAGATATTATTAAAAAATTGTATTTTGTACAAAAACAAAAGCAAATAAAAGGTGGGAAGAAGTTTTACTAAATATATAGTATATATAAATACATAATAAATCCTTGTTGAAAACAAATTTTCAGCAGTGAATATTATATACATATTCAAAATATTATAATTATTTTTAATTCGTGATGATCATACCATATTTTTCTCAATTAGTTCCTTAGTTTTCTCCCAATGAGCTTTCTCTTCCTCTCGGCAGATAGTTTCTAAGCAACCACATTGCCGCTGCTTTGTTTCATAAGTGTTTTGCAAGTGATTAATGGCCTGACTAAAAGCTTTATGAAGAGCAGTTGGCTCAAAATTCTCCCCATCACTTTGTATGCCACCAATGCGTAATGAGAGACGATCAACATAATCTTCAGGGTCAAAGGGCTCGTCAGCAAACAGCTATAACAAAATATAAAAATAATTACAACCCAAGAAATGAAAAATTTGCAAAACTTGCTTACAGAAGATTTAAGTTACTAATTAGTAGTTTATAAGAATCAATTCAAGAGCATAACCCGATAAATAAGCCTCCATTCTTCCTTCCATCTTTTCTTATGAGTTTAGATAGTCAATAAGTAGGTAAAATTATGAATAAAATGCATTATTGAAAGAAGAGAGCCACTGTATTTCGGATGAGAATCTATCAAACTGGCAGTGCAATTAGAATAGGAATGCCTATTAAAGAATTTCAATGAAATAGTATCTAAAAATAATAATAATGGTGCAATCTACACATAATGCATTATAACTTAAAATTTAAGCAATACATATTTTAATAATATCATTTAATTTTTGAACATGTTAAAAACAACAACTTCTAGCAGTATTTGATCTTTTTGTAGCACACATTCTATTAAAAAAGATTAGAAATCCTAATACTTCATATGTTTGAAAAACTTCAAAATATAACTGCTAATCAAATATGCTCATTGTGTTAACAAATACAATAAGTGGGGCAGCATATTTCAATATAAATGAGGCATTTATTACGATTTTGACAACAGGAAGTATGAGATTAAGACATAATTTAGATAGATTTTAATGATGAAATTCAGATTTACAGCCAATATAAAGCGCAATCAATCTGGTAAAATTCAATAAGTCTCTAATAAAGGTCTAGTAAGCATTCACACATCTAGACAAAATTAGTTTTTTAATAGTAAAACTGCTAAAAGATCCAATGAACCAAGTTTTTGTTTACTTTCAGAAGTTCTTAAATATATCATAAAATTTTACCTCATCAAGCTCAGAAAGAAGTTGATTGAGATCAATCTCCTCTTTTCTTCGACTGCTCCAACGTGAGCCGGCACTCATATTAAATCTTTTATTTTATCATAACAAAACTGAAATTAATAATTTAAAATTACTTTCGTCTGTTTCTAGTTCCACCTACTGTTTACGTTGCCATCAAATTTCTGCTACGAAAGTTCTTGTTGACCAACAATTATTTCCGGTTACGAACAATTATTTTTTGACACCTTTATAAGAAACGTGATCGCATTTGGCCATGAAATGTATTTTCTAGGATTAAAAGAGATTTTTAAAAATTTTTTTTAGTTATTTTTATTATTTAGAAATTAACTAATAAAAGAACAACTATTATAACTGCATCCTTGACCATTAGAAAAACAGAAACAAAACTAACCAGCTGCGAAACCTGCGTAAAATTTGAAAACAGACGAATAGTTTTGAGTTTTTTAGTGCCTACACATGAGATTAAAAGCATTTTTATCCGAAACACTTTTAAGGAAAATGTCTTCTTTTTATAATTGCAATTGTTTCATCACTCATAACATTTACATTCAAGAAATTGACAGGCACTTTAAATTTATTAATGTTATTCAGTTTTTTAAAGATTATAACGAGGTAATATTTTCTTACTGAAAAATATTATTAATATAAAAAATAAACTTACTAAATGTTTTAAACTTTTTGTCCTTAGTTATATATGATATTTCAAACTTGTAGGTTTTATCAAGCCTGGGTTATGATTCTGCGCTTAAAAAAGACCGTTTGTTGAAACAGGTATTGCAAGTCTTTCATTTTTTAGCAATAGTATTTTCATATTTGAATTGAACTGATTGTATAAAACGTTATAAAAGTGTTTGCGCTTTTATTAAGTTTTGTGTCATCGCTATTGATTATTGACATTTATTATTATTTGATACTGTAATTTTCATCTGAAGTCCTCCAAAATATTAAGTATTTTAAATTGATGCTTGTGAAAAAAGGTTATTTCTTTGGAGTTTTCCCCACAAAAGAATATTTATTACATTATTCCTAATGCAGGAATATTTAAAACTGGGAAAATGTATATATTTATACATTCTACTAAATCAGTCTTGAAGTATGTGTTTTAACCTTAAAGGATATTTGACATGTCAAGAGTTTACTAAAACTGCTGTTTGGAATTTTTAAAAATCTTATTATCTTCTGAAATTTGAACCTACATATAGTTTTGTTTTATAGTATCAGCTATTTTATATTACTAAATAATTAATATTCTGATTTGTAAAAGGGTTGTGTAAATTTATTTCATTTTGTATCCATACCAAGAAATTTTATTTTTAACTATTGAATCAATATATTATCATGTGTAATACAAACGGTAATGTTGTCAAACTGATTTTAAAAATATAATACATACATAGAATTTATTGTTTCAAAAGCCTCTGATTAAATTTATTTCTTCTTTCTTTAAATAGAAAAGAATGGTGGAAGTAAAAGTTTGTTAAAATAATTAATCTTTTAACTGGATGTATAAAATATTTAAAATTACTTTTTCATATTTAGATTACAGAAGAAGTGAATCGTAGGAAAAATATTGAAAGTGATGCATTTGAAAGAAAAAAATACCTTCTTCAACACTATAAGCCTTTAGATGCTAATATTTATAATCTGGAGGTAATACTTTTATCAGTTATCTTCTAGTTGCCTTAATTTCTATGAGAGCATAAAATATTTATTTATTTAATAGGAAAATTTTCTTGATATTTCTTTTATAAAACTAGTCAATGCTGCTAGAAATTTAAACTTTGACAAGACCTTGCAGTTCCTTGATGTTCTTTCTGAAGGTGAGTTTATAAAGATATACTTTGAAATTATTTGTTTATCTATCTTTCAGTAAATAGGAAAAAAAAAAGCATTTAATGCATTATTTCTGTTGTTAAGTTTATTAAGTTATTTTAATCTCTTGTTACCTGGAATTCTTCTACTACTGTTTAACTGCTAAATTTACATTTTAAGTTAAAAAGAAAATACATTTTCTTTTGTTATTGCTTTTATTCATTAAAAAAGCAAAAGAAATTATTTGAATTGTAAGAAATTAATTTCATTGTTAACTGAAGAACTATATTGTTTTGAGTAATTAAATTTTATAATTAGGAAAACTAGTTAAATGTTAAAAAACTTTTAAGACCTTTTTTAATTAAAAAAACAACAACTTTGTTTCTACAGATAATTTAGATGTTTCCAATTAGATTGAAGTTTGTTTTATTATATTTTGATAATGAAATTATATTATATAATGAAATAATATTCTTTATTTTGTTTTTTTAAAAGAAAAACAATTGTATGGCTTCTCAGTATTCACTAAAAGTCTGTGTGATCAATTATTAAAGGAATTAGATCATTATCAAAAGTCATCTTTACCTAAAGGAAAACCAAACTCAATGAATAGATATGGTGTAAGTTTATTTTATGTATACATTTCCATGTATTCTGTAATGTTATTAGTAAATATTTTTTACTTTCATATTTACTAATTATGGAATGAAAAAATCATGTGATCAGAAAAAAAAAATCTAATCAAATGATTAATGCAACAACTTATATAATATTTGATATGTGGTTTTGTTGCCGAAATGGTAGATATGCATCAAATTTGGACTCAAACAGTATCAGAAAAAGTGTCCAAAATATTTAATTCAGTTTTCTTTATTATGGTATGAAGCACAAAAGACGAAATAAACCATATTATAACACTTCTTGCTGAAAATAGGAGGGAGATATATTTTTACAGGCTATCAGGATTTTCAAAGATACTTGACTTCCTTTCTTCAATTAATCCAATCTATTTATTCTAAGATATAAAACAGAGGAAATTATACTAGATTGTCTAAATATATGATAATATTTATATAAAAAGTAAATGGTTTTTTTTGAGAATAATAAATTTTCTATCCAATTCTAAATTAATATCAGTTCTCTTTTTTAAAAGACTGCATTTTTCTGCTGCAGTATCATAAAATAGCACTGTTTATTTATATGAGATTGTTGCTATTATCATATTTTGCTTAATAATTACATTTCTTTTCATGATTTATTTTCAACTGTTTATTTAAATTGCAAAAAAATTTGGGATTTGTAAATTGGTTAGGTAATTTATTTTGTTAATGATTATTTGTATATATATATATATATATATATATATATATATATATATATATATATAATATATAATCCTGCAATAAGAAAAAATAGTAAAAAAATTTAAATGAGGAATTTCAAATTTTAATTATTTGATTATAATACTGATCAACTTTCAAGTAATTATATTATTGTTTCTAACAGTTAGAGTAATGATGCTCTATATGAACTAAAAAACATAAAATTAACAAAGTTTGAAGATGTGATCTTATAAAATAATAGAAAAATGAATGAATTTTTGTTAAATTTTACCTTTAGAATTTGTTTTTTGCTATATTTATTATATAAGACTAAAATCTGAATTCTTAGATATCTTATTAAACCCTTTATCACTTATCCAAATGTAAGCTGGCCCCATTTTCATAGTGGTTATGTAACAATATTTTTTTCTAATTGGTTTGTTATTATTAATGGTTAATAGCATCAGCTATCAGTCATACTAAAAGATGTTTAATTTTTCATATTTAATTATCAAATAACTATTTAATAATTATTTTGCAATAATTTCTTTATGTAGGTACTTTTAGATGAATTGGGATTTCATGACAATTTTTCTAAGATTTTAAGAAAAAACTATTTGGATCCTTTAGCTAAAGTTATATTCCCTGCATGGAGAGGCAGTGAATTAGATTCTCATAAAATCTTTACTGTGGGATACAAGATAACTGAAGATTTACAACTAGGATATCATTATGATAATAGTGAGGTAAGGATATTTTTTTAAATATTTTATTACAAATAAATGTTGAATGTATAGTTTTTTTCTAGTCCAATTTTAAAACCTTTACCTTACCTATTTAATTAATATATAGAAAGAAATCATTATTTAAA
The DNA here is from genome assembly GCA_026289955.1 of Argiope argentata. Taxonomy (NCBI): domain Eukaryota; kingdom Metazoa; phylum Arthropoda; class Arachnida; order Araneae; family Araneidae; genus Argiope; species Argiope argentata. The sequence continues at coordinate 2,498,643 of JAOUZG010041912.1, forward strand.
AATAAAAACTACTCGTTGATTTATTTTAATACAAAATATTAAATTTTATTTTCTTCATTTTCTGATGCTGTTGCAAGTTACAATATTTGAGCAATAGATACTTTATTTTTCAGGTAACTCTTAATGTTTGCTTAGGTAAGTCATTTGAAGGAGGTGAACTGTACTTTGGAGATTTGAAAACAGTACCAATAAATAAATCTACATGTATGTTAGTTTCACATAAAATAGGATATGGAATATTTCATAGAGGCCAACAACTACATGGTGCTTTACCTATAACTGAGGGTGAACGACATAACCTTATTATTTGGTTGAGAGCATCTTCTGTTAGGAATAAAATGTGCCCAATGTGTAATTCAATTCCTACTTTATCTCCTGCAACTGGATATGGTGAAGGTTTTACGGTAACTGAAGAAAATTCTGTACAGATATGTAATGTAGCATAACTCAGTGTATTCTTCTAAAATATATGTCTATATGTTTATATTCTCAGGTATAAATTTGTTTACACGTAAAATCGTTTTTTCAGAGCTTTAATAAAAGTGTATTTAAAATATAATAGTAGAAATTACTTGGAATTGGTCTAAGTATCATCAATTTTTTTTAAAGTTTTAGGTATTTGTAGAATCATTAAAATAATTTCATCTAGCAACTGGAGGTAAATATTTTATAAAAATGAATTTTTTTTCCTATTGAAATATAAGATACATGGTACAAAAAAGAAAAATATCTAGTTATATATTTTCAAAAGAGGTAACAATCAAATCAGTTTTCTTCAATCTTTTAAACTTGCTTTAAAAGTAAATGCTTCTATTTGAAATAATTTTCTTTTTAAAAAAAATTTTGGATTTCAAGTTTGCTCATGTCCTTTTTTTTAATGAATGATATTTCTAAATTAGTTTTTGTACTCTTTCTGTAGAAAAAATCAGGAAGCAAAACAGACTCAATTTTTTTAGTGGAGAAATTAAGGATTTTTCAGTCAAATTGATGTCACAATATATTGCCAGAAATTTTCAGTTTTAACTCATTGTGATTTTTTATTTGTTGTAACTTGCTTTTCTTAAATACCTTTGCTACAGAATTTATGAGTTGAATACATGAAAATTATGGAAATATATTTTTTAAAGAAATTGCTTAAATGTTGATAATTAAATTCAAAGAAATGTATTTGAATGATAACATTAGTAATTAAGTCTTTTAAGCTAATAATTAAATCGAAATAAGACATATTTATTACTATATTTTAATAAATACAGAGCATGATTTGTTCTTACGACAGTTTAGTTATGAAGCTCAGTTTTACTTAACATTACAGATAAATTAAATACAGTAAATATATACTTCCAAAATTGTGATGACTAAATATATATCATATTCAACACATAACAAAAAATCATATACAATTTTTCATAATATTTACTCCATACAGTCATCAAACAAGTCTTCCTATACAATCAGCATTTTGAGAAGTACATAATAAATATTCCAGAATTAATTGATTACAAAATCTTGAAAACTGTTGGTATACGAATTAAGAATCAAAATGTAATGATGTCATTCTTTTTAAGTATGTTCTTAATAATCATCATAAATTTTGAAATGTGACATTTTCTAGTTAAAAGTACTTTCTGACTAGAAACTCACACACACATGTGTGTGCGTGTGATGGTACATTCAGACAGGAAAATATTTTATACTGATTCACTTACTAAACATGCAGAAAAATAACACTATAAATGATGACTTATTTGAAATCACTGTCCCAACCATGAGAAAGAAAGCCCTGAGGTTAAAAAGCTTCAGAAATGTAAAAATAAATATATTACAAGAAACATTTACTTTGCCTAATAATATGCAGATAAATAAAATTGCATTAATTTTACTAGAAAAAACAATAGAATATCACAAAGAAAAATAATTTCATCTTTAAAGTATACCTTGACTCTATGGACAAGCAAAAGAAAAAAATCTATATAAAAAATAAAATAAATACTTTGCAAAGTAGGCCATTAACAGACAATACAAAAAACATTGTAGCCAAAATAATTTCTCACAAAATATATTTCTTAAAACAGTATAAATAGACAAGAGATTCATTAATACTATCTGGCTAAGATAAATAAAAGATAATACACATCTAATTAATAAGCAAGAAATACAGGCATTAACATTATTGCACATGATTTTGGCAGGTATGTCAAAACATAAAACAAGAAGAAAACTGCATATTAATAAAACAATCAGATCTAAATCATAAAAATATATATCAAAAGAACAAGTGAAAAGAAAAATGAGCTTTATTGAGGAAAAATAGTCACCTTTAAAAACCTAAGTTATTCTTTTAATTAAAATAGGACATTACCAAATCAAAAAGCGATTCATTTCTCCAAATTATTTAGTAATACTATAAAATGCATTTACAGAAATATTTTTTTATTATTTGAATTTAATTCAAATATTGTTAAATAACATCTTTACTTGAGTTTTATTCTCATATAAGATATGCGATATGGAAGAATGATAAACTCTCCTGGTATTTATGAGCAGAATCAACTGTTATTTTACAATAAAAATTAAGATGCAGAAAATATCAGCAACTTTCAAACAGTTTATATCAAAACTAGTCTAAGGCTTAAATATCTATAGATTATAACATTTAAAGTAATTTAAGGATTTCAAAATACAAGATTTGTTAGTGCCTGTTACAAAATATAATTAAAATTAGAGTTAAAGAACTGAAAATAATACAGATTCTACATGCATATAAAATTTGCAAACATGTATTTTCCAAAAATTTCAAGTTCTCAGTGAAAAATTGTAAGAATATTGGATAAATATGCATTGTGTTCAAGTTGAATTTATTATTAGTTTTACTTATTTCCAGTGTTTATAACAGATTATTTAAGGAAGACTTAAAATATTACAAAATTTTACCAGAGTCATAAATTACTTTCAATTAATATAGATAGCAATAATTGTTAAAAAATTGCACAACGGTAGAACTAAACAAATTTGAAAACACTGGGATTTTTGTGCATTCCTGAAAATAAATAATAAATTTTATGAAATTGCATAATTTCAATATAAATAATACAATATACAATGATAATCTGTCTAACTATTAAAATAAATAAAAAATATCAGTCACATCCATTTAATAGAACAAGTTAAAAAAAAGTCTAAAAAGCCAGATATGTTCAGCATCTGTGAACATAAAGTGATGGAAGTATTGTGATGCATTTTATGCTTCATCTACTTTCAAGACATTTGATAAGCGCTCTGCTATGTGCAGTCTTTTGCATACATCCCATACATATTTTACCAGTTGTTCCTTTTTTAACTCCACTGATAAGACCTAAAAGAGCAAAGATTTTCAAATGCATTTCAGATAATCAAACATAATAATTTGAAATATCATCTAAAATTATATTCTTTAAGTAAAATAATGATTTTCTATGAAAGATTCAATTAAAGAAGAAAACATTAAGTTACTTTTTTTTAAAATTTATAAGTTCGTTATGTATATTTGTTTTTGCTGATTGAGAATTTTAGAAATCTCCTTCATACATACTCTTTTCCCAAAATATTCATTTCTTTTAAACAATTATTAATTTTGAGTTATGGATCTCATAGTGTTGGAATTTTGAATATGATATTTAAATAAAAATGCTGATATCTTTTAAAGGGGAATTTAATAAACAATGTACAGTATCTTGTTTTTCTATTTCTATAATTATAAACTTTCAATATAAACAAGAAAAATATCTTTAAATAAAAATCCAAATTGTATTAAAAAAGTAGGTTTTATAAAAAATATCAATAAAGTGCCTGAAAAAAAGGCATAAGTATTTTAAATATTACATATATAATTAATGCAAATATCAGATTATATATATTATATTCATGCTTGCATGGTTTTTATTAACTAAATAATTTAAGTTTTACAATTTTTAATGTGAAAGTAATTTTTCATAAATAATATTTTCATAGGAATTGCTATATCATAGCT
>JAOUZG010041912.1:2503778-2527744 GCA_026289955.1 Argiope argentata
ATATATATATATATATATATATATATATATATATATATATATATATAGGAAATGTATTTAACTCAGAATCACGTTTAAAAAGCACAGATAAAATTTATTTTAGAACCTAAACAGTTCTTATAAAAATATAATTTAAAAAATTTGTTTCCATTCTATGTATTATGAAATCATTTCTTCATTAACACTTTAAAATAACTTGAAAATTTACAAAATGTATCTTACTTGTCCATTCCTTGATATAGCAATAATGCCTTCTGTTTCTTTATTAAAAGCAGTACTAAATATGACGTCAGGACACAAATTGACAGTGCAAAGTGTAGTACAGGTTTCCATATCACATAAATGCATAACACCATATTTAGTAACTATGTATACAAGACCTAGTTTAGAGCTGACCTAAATTAAAACAGACAAACATGTAAATATTGAAAAATATTTATATAAAAAAAATCCTGAATTCAAAATTGAAACCTTAATATATATTTCTTCATTATTAATTTACTTCACTATAATAATAACAAGAATTTTTTTTAGTCAATATTAAATTATATTGTTTGTGTGCCAATCTCCCACTAATGCAACATGTAAACTTAATGCAATTTCAATGTTTCAATAGCAGAAATTTAAGAATTCATATATTATATAAAATAAGCCAATAAATGGTGAATATCTCATCATTTACAACAAAATTTGTGTAAAATATAATTTTTATTATTAAATACAATATTACTACAGTTATATTTATTTTATACTCAAAATAACAAAACTAAATTGTTATTGCTGGAAAATTAATTAAAAAAAACATCAAACAAAAACATGAATAAATAGTATTGATAAACACCAGTCTCATTAAAAATATTTCAGATTATTTGAATGCATGCCAAATTACTTTTAAAATACCTACTGAATCATTATATATGAATTTACCAAGTACACGAAACTTTTTACTCAAATAAAATTAAGACTAAGAATTATACATATATACATGCTAGTAGATGTACTCAACATTACTCTGGATTTTAATCTTTTCATGTACAAAATTTGAGTATAGCAATTATTTTCCCTTAAAATATTATAATATACTGATTTTTTTTAAAGATGTTTATATTAAAACTAGCCGCCTTTGGCGACCATTCGGTTTGCCAGTATTAATGCTCACTAAAATTTTCAAATTATTTTTTTATGGAGTTGTGTCTCATAACAGGTTTTTCACCAAAATATTTTTAAACCAAACAAATTTTGATAATCTTATAATTTATTTATAGAATTATTTTCTTCTGATGTTCTGTTCATTGTACTACTCATCTTTCTCTTTCTATCTGTGCAGTGATTGTCCCGGAAATGATATTTTACTTAAATGATGAAGGTGGAGAGAAAGGTCTAAAGTTCTATGTTTTTATAGAGTAATAGAGATTCAAATTCTCATAAATGCAAACACAATAAACAAATAAAGACAATTGGTTTTCAAGAGATGCGAAAGTTTAATAACAGCTTATAGATTAAATATTCATACAGACTAAACACTAAGAAAAAAAAAGAATCGTTTAATACATAACTCCTTTCAAGAATAAAATAAACACATTAAGAGCTCTCTTAATGCAGCATTTATGTATAAAAAAGAATTTTTATCTTTCAGAACAATAAAAAAACAACTTTATATCAGAACACGATCAATAGCAACATTATAAAATGAAAAACGAACAAAATGATATTCATGTCCGTTTGGGAGAATGTTTTTAATCAGCATAATCAGCTGCATAAAAGCAAGTATTTTCTTTCTTTTTTAAACTTCCCGCTATGTATAAATGAAAACCAACTGACTTCGCGTATTTTTTTCTCAACAAATCATTACTTCCTGTTATCTTACTCATTTGGTGTGGGGGGGGGAGGAAATGCAGATTTTTGGCGGGAAAGTAAGAAAAGTGTCGTTTTAACTATTTTCCACGCAGTTTTTTAATTTTTTCTCTCCATAAGAACCATCCTCGTGTCTTAACGAAAATATTTTTAAAAAATTAGCCGAATCGGTCGAGCCGTTCTCCAGTTTTGCGCTTAGCAACGCATTTCGAGTTGCATTTTTATTAATATAGATAAAATAAATCTAATTTTAGGGTTTTAATAATGGTGATAATGGTTTAATTTAAATTCTCAACATTGTTCAGAAAAACAGCCCCCTTTTAAAAATCCCCTTATTTCAGAACACCTGTATAAAATCTTCTACAAATTAAAATTTCACAGAAGTAAATCTGGTCATTAAAAAGGGAAAAATTCTAATTTTATGACTATGTTAATTTTTTCCAAATCAATTTCTGTGGGGAAAAGGCAAAATATTAGTTAATTTCTCACAGCTTGAAGTGGCTATTATATGTTTCATTTGCACATGAAGTTTTACTTTTTTGTTTCTAATTCAGCCATTGGCTTCTGCTTATTTTTAAGCATTATTAAAATATTACATTATAATTGAAACCTTGGAAAAGTTACATATTAAAACAATATAGAAATTTAAAAAATATTAATTGCCAGAATAATTGAATGAAACAACATTTTAACGCTTTGACTTTAAAAAAAATAATAAAAATTTTAAGAAAATGAAATTGTTTTCCTTGAAATGAAAAAAATTTGACTTTTAAGAAGTTATTTGACTATTCTTGTCATATTGTTTTGAAGTCACAGCAGAAAAATAAAATTATGGATAATTTCTAAATGAATATTCAATTAACCTTTGTGCTTTGAAAAGTTGACAATATTTTTACTCTTGGCTTGTAGAATAAGTAAGTCATCTTAAAAATTGGGTAAAAATTACTTCAGTCATTGATAAGGAAATGAACATACATATGTAACCACAATGACTTATCTTTGTTAAGATAGTAATATTTATTATATAAACAAAGGAATTCAATTTTCTTACTTGGATGGATGAAGGGAAATCATAACGATACCACTCATTTGAAAATTCAATTGATCCCGTATGAGATGTATAAGCTAAATTTCCAGTTAAATGTGGACCAAGTTCAACAACATGCAACTGGAAGAAAAAAATGAACCAATTTCTTAGTTTGTCTTGCATTACAGCAATAATGATTTTATTATGCATTATTTTTATACATTAGTAAAAACATCCTAGTGCAGAAAGAGACTTAACTTAAGTATTTCTTCTTCTTTATAAAAATAATTTTATTATTTTGAGTTATATTCTAAATTATTTTTTTAAACTAGTATGACTGTAGAGATTTATACCTATATTAAATACAATAGGCTACTTTTATATTTACAATATCAATAAGAAATTTTATTTCATCATTTTAAAAAAATTATAAAAATTAACAAAATATATTTAGTAAAAAAGTATCAAATACATAAAATTTATACAGGAATGAAAACTGGATGTCATTAAATATTTTATAGAGCATAGTCAATATAGGATACAGATTTCATTTTTTAACAATAAACATAAAATATTACAAATAATGATTTTATCTATTTTTTCATCAATTAAAATTGAAAATAAATTTAAATAAGGCATCAAGAAAACATAAAATTGTTTAAGAAAACTTGCCTATTTAAGGCTTGTAAAGTTTTCATCAGTTATTAGGGTGTCCCATAAATTTCTTTCCTATTTCTAATATGAAATGAATGCACAATATTCACTGATTATAATTAATTTTGTCATCTGAGAACTCCTCTTGCTCTATTGCCTTCTTCCGCTTCTCAGGATTATGCTTTCTTTCTAAAATTGTTGTGTTTTGGACCAGAAATAATCCTAGAGGAAAGAGTTTATATTGTTGATTTAAAGTGCTTAGGAGAATTTTTTTATGGACAGAAAGAAGTAATCTGTCCATAAAATCTGGAGAATGTGCAACATGCAGTAAAACATTCCAATGAAACTGTATGAACTTTCCTCTTGCAAATAATGCTTACATGGGATCTAGGGTTGTCATGATGAAAAATGCCTCACTGGTTCATAAATTCTGGCTGCTTTTTCTTGTTATGGCATCTTTCAACTGATCCAGTCGATGACAATTTTTTATAAAATTTATTGTTTCACCTTGAGAAAGGAGCTCATACAAAATTGTTTTTACAATTCCAAAAAATGACAAAATAACTTTTATAGGGCATAGTCCCGGCTTTGTGACAGCTGAAGGCCTATTTCTTTACACCTAGTGCCTTTTCTATGCACATTTTTATATAAAATCTGTTTCATCTTCAATTAAAATATTAAATTTTATGAATAACATTTAAAAATATTACCTTTCCATTCATATTTGCACCCCTGTTGGCAGCAATAAGTACACAAGAAGGTTGAGCATTTCCCTTAAAATGATATGATGTAAAGCATACACAATGAGCTTCAATGTTCTGGCATAAATTATGGTCCACAGAATAGATTTGTGTAAGGCCAATTACATGATTGTCCTATAATAAAAAATGACCAATTTCAAATAAACAAACTACATTTGACCTTTTCTTTACTAACAATACATATGTTGCACTGTGAATTTAACAAATTTAAAATCTTGAACTATACAAACACCTTCAAGAAGAAGCTATTTTATATACATATATATATTGCTAATTTAATATATTACTAAAGTTAATAACCAGGATAATAAAACAGTAAAATATTTTTACATTAGAAATTGATAAAATGATCATTTATAATATTAATCTTTAAAGATTAATCTATGTTTTCATATTTATCCACATTTTTCAATTTTTTTCAAAGTTACTTGCTCACATTTTCATGGGAATTGTGAGCAAGTAGATTTAAGCTTTCCTTATGTGTGTTTTGGTAAAGAGTATTCACAGCAAATCAATACATGTTTATATACAATTAGTGAAGAAAATTATAGAGTTTTGTCTTCTATAAGGGCCATTTTCATTTTTTTTAATGACAAAGTTATCAGTTCTGCTATTGCATAGTTTAATAAGAAATTACCACAATATTCAAGTAAAAAGATTTACCTCAGCTATTAGTCCAGAAAGTGCAAACCATTTCATTTTAGAATCTGAAACATAACGGACCAATTGAGCATTTTTCATGCGTGTATCTCTGCTGAATACTTTAATTGGAACTGGACTATCTATAAAAGAAATATTTTATCCCATTATTTCAGATTAAATTAAGAACATTTTTAATATGTATATAAAGTTTTGTTTTGATGTATATAATGAAATTAATGCAAATTATGTTGCAAGAAAAGGAATGCAACATTAATTTAAGAATGGAAATAAAATATCAAAAACTATTTAGATGATTGATATATGTTTCCTGATGTGTTTTGTTGTCCTGTATGATGCATTTTGTCATAAATTTAAACATTTTATAGTTAATTTAGAGGAATTGCTTTTTAAAAATTTCAAATTCAAAAAAAGAGAAGAATTTTATAAAAATGCTAAATTCAAAATAAAATTGAGCATACAAAATAGTATACAGAAACTTAAAATTTAGCAGTAAAAAATCTCATGAATATATATGCTATGGGGAGAACATTTCCTTTTCCGGGAAAAATATGAATTGATTAATAGTTTGTATTTTTATAGACATTTTATGTAATCTTAAATGAGAAATGAATAAATTATGAAAAACTGCTTTTAATGACATTTGTAATGGCAAAGCATGCAGATTTCTAATTCGTCTAAGAAAAATAATACTCTAATTGTATTCAGTTGAAAATGATGAAAAACGATCAATGTAATGTAAATGTAGTACTATGTATAGTTACTATTATGAGTGTCCAAAGATAAAGATAATAATTGTAATAAAGATAATTTCTACAGAATGTACTCTTTACAATAATAGCCTTTTATTTGCTTTATAATATTTGCTTAAATAATATTTTTCACTCTAAATATCTAATTATTATATATGATAAGCATATACAATGTCTAATTATTACAAACTTATGAAAATTATAGATGGTTTTTTTTTATAATGCAAGCTTTTCCTATATTGCTGGCAATAAAGATTATTTTATTTAAAATAGAGGAGAAACTACCATGCAAAAAAATAATGCATACTCTCGATGTAATCTTGCTAAAATATTGCTAATGATACTTGGGTCACTTAGGAATTGAATTAATAACGATTCTCTCTCTTGACTAGAGTTCATATACATTAAATAAGTTTAGTATGGGTTACCTGAATTTTAATTAAAGAAAATCAATTACTCTCAAGCCACCAAAAAAAAAAGAAGAAATATTTTGCTTAATGGAATCAAAACTTGCAAATAATTCATTTACATCTTATATCAGGTATGAAGAGTAAGATTTGAATAAAATAATTGCATATTTTTACATTGAGTAAATACTTAATTCAAATAAAGCAGGAATGGGTATTGTTATCACATATAACAGAAATATCAGGGATTTTATTTATTTCCTTCTCCTAAATAACAAAAATAATTTTTCGATGCAAGAATTTTTTACTTCTTCATGAAACCAAGACATGAAGAAGGAAAATTTATCAGTAAAAAACATGATATTTAGTAGAATACTATTTATTGTGCACATATGAAATGTTATAAGAAATGTATTAAAAAAGATAATAAATGTCAAACAATATTATAGATAAAAAATTTAGCATATCACAACTACAATTAATTCAGTCCAATTATAACCACTATTTCCATTCTAGAGTTATGAAAACCTCAAATTGAAAAACAGTAAGTAATTTTAAAATGATATTGAATCAATCTCAAAGTATGATAAAGAGGTTATAAAGATTACATTAATACATTAAAAATTTATAATAGAAAGGATTATAACTATCTTGTACAACAATGTAATTTCAGACAAAAAAAATTAGCTATTAAATTCTTTATAAATAAAATAGTTTAAAAGCCTATAAAATAAATTCACAAAATAGGGAAGTAAAAAAGAATAAAAATTTGTATAGAAGTAAGAAATCCTTAGTCAGTATAAAATTTTAAAATTTAAAATTGTAAACCTACCTAAAATATAATATACATTCAATAGCTACATTTTATCAGTGACAAATGATATATTCTTAATTGATAATTGTAAAAACACTAGAACACAAATAATATTAGTATTACTTACTATCATCAAGATACCAGTGATAAACTGACGTGTCTGAAACTACAACTATAGTTGTAGAGTTGACCCATGTCCAAAAATGAATACAATAAGTTAGTGAACATCTATGTAAGCATTTACGGCTTCCAAGATCATATATTTGAAATGTTGATCCAGCTGTGAAGGTGATAAAGAGAGAAAAAAAGTTATCTTTTTTGCTTACTCTATAAGTTAAAGAAAGTAACTGTTTAGTCAATCTGGAAACTATTAAATTTATTTATGTATGAAAAAAAATAAAACTGATTACTGATCGTTATATTTAATTTTCATATTTATTTCTTATAGATCCACAACAAGATGTTTAGAAGTTAATTATATATATATCATTTTTATTCTTAAAATTTGATGATGTAACTGCTTTTCTACACTAAGATTCAGTCAATCTGTTTAACTAACTGGGCAAAAGTGACCATTTCATCATTCCAACTTTTAAAAATGCAGTAAAATTTGAAGCTTTAAGTGTTCAGGTTCAAAATAAATCTTTAAACATATTTTTAAAAAAGAAAACATCTTAAAAAAATAATCAGATTTTGAAAACATTCTGATGATGCTTATTTTTAAAAGTGTCTACACACAACATTTTTTAAAAGTATACCACACAATCATATATTTTATATATGTCTGTGTGAGAGTTTGTGATAAATTTATTTTTGAAGATAAAGTTACACTATAATAGAAACACATTCCATACTATCAAAAAACATCAATGCAAGCAATTCATTTGAAAAAAAATTATAATTCACAGTCAATAATTTACAATATTGTTAAGTAGTAAACAAATTTTATAAAGACTAGGCACTGGAATGTTTCTTACCAGAACAACAATAACATTTGAAAAGTTAAACATGAGTGCTTTACAATGACTTTAAAAAAATACTGAAATTGGAATGCAGAAATCTAAACTAAATTTTGCAAATAAAAAAATATAGAGCATAATAGATGGCATCTAAACTTAGAAATACATTTGGACTGTATAGATTATAAAGTCAGAAATGTTACAAATTGAAAACAATTCACATAGAAAAATATGTACCTTTAACAGCAATTATTGGCTTAGATGGATTCATTTGGGCACAATCAGCTACCGCTTTCCATGTCTGAGGTAAAGTGTGATGCGGATTCAAAACAGTTATTACTGTTATATTCTCTAAATTGGATCCTCTGGAAATAAAAGATATGATTATTAGATAAAAGAAAAAAATCTCTAAAAATTCTTTGAGAAATAAAAATTCTTACATCAAACAGTGTCTTATACAAATCCACTGATCTGAAGTCATTGTCACTCGTGGCCATGTTATGTGCTCTAAAGGGATGCCTAGATGAGTTAGCTAGTAAAAATAAGAAAGCAGTTTTAATAATAGTTTTAATAATATTAAAAGTATTATATGGTTACTAATAATAAAGTTTTATTATTATATAAATATTTTAATCAAATTAAAATAATATAGAATTGATGATACTGTTTATTATGAAGATGAAGTACATGTTATTTTTATTATGATTAAACATTTTATCATTGAGCATTTTATCATTTTAAATTGTTTTTATTTTATTTTAGTAGGTATTTCTTTCGTTATATTAATTTGGAACACTCAATTATATATATATATAATGAAAAAAAAAACTATTTAAATGATTTATTGAGAATAAATAACATTGTGGCCAAAATCATGGAGAATACAGGTTGATTTTTTAGTTCTTTTTATTCCATCACAGGAGCAGGCATTATTTACAAGTGAAGACGATGTGCACAACACAGAACGACACAACACGGAATTCATGAAAGCTAAGTGTACAAAAAATGGGGGCGAGAAATCATTATCCCTGGTCTTAAATATCAAGACTTTGATAGGGATAAATATTTTTTATAGAGCTTATAAACTTGGATTTCAGTGAGGATTTCCATGTTTCACACATAAGAGGTAAGGGAAACACAGGGATCTTTTTAAAAGTATTTTGCTTAGGTCAGCAATTTTCATCTCTCCCACAGAGTGTGAGAAAGTAACAGGCATTTAGCTGTTTCAGCAGTTTTACACAACTTCTCTTGAATTAATTAACTAGAGAGAGTGAAATGGATCATGAAATAAGAGAATATTTTAGAATGATATTACTATGGGCTAAATTAAGATAGGACTTTGGAAATTAATTAGGATTAAAATTAAGAATTTAAAAATATCATTACATATATATAATTCCTATGTAATCTGAATATTATATATCTTTAAAATGTATTAATTATCTTTTTTTTAAAATCTAAATCAGTAATTACTAACTTTATGAATTAGCTACCTATAAATATATATTATGAGATCAATATAAAATATTCTAAAATTATTTTCCTCATTTAAACTTATTTAAAATTTATAACTTTATATTTCCTAAACTAACATAATAACATAAATATCAATTTATATTAATTCATCAATTATTGAAGAAAACTTTTAAAAAAATTAAGGCATTTTTAAAACATGAGAAAACATCTTTTTAATCACTTATAATTTTCTGAACCCAAATTAAGTTTTAAAAAAATCTAAGTTAAAAGTATCAAAACAATAACAATCTGAAAGATTTTAATGAGTATAAAATCAACAATAAAGATTATATATGCCTAGAAAAAAATTAAAAAATGAATTTTTTAGATATGGACGTTTTCAAACCAACCTGAAGTAGCTCTGTTATACGCAGAGGTGGTCTCAATGTATTGTCTCTTCTCAGCATCATAAATATACAATTGGTAAAAACAATCTATAACATAAAAAAAATCATATTAATAAAATCAGTTGCATTAAAACCAATGTTTAGTGAAGTAAAACTTTTGGAAAATCACAAGAATAGAATAAATTATATTATTATTCTTAAAAACAGTAGTAACAAGCAATTCTTCAAATTTTTTCTCTGCTTAAACATTGTTCTTTTGGACAAAATATACTGCAAGACAAATTTCATGTAAGAATGAATTATAATAACAAATAAGCGTAGTACATTATAAAAAGTATTAAATTTGAGAGCAATAATCAAAAAAATGTAATATAACTTTTACATATAATTTTAGATTAAGTTTATGGGAATAACTAATGAGGATTTTCTATTGCAGTTAATTAATTTTAAAATATGTTTATTTGAAATTAGAATGTTAAGTAAATCCATATGAAAATTTTTTTTTCAATCAATACATTTTTTAAAGAATAAAAATATATACTTTTTTGTGTGGGTGTAAAAGTTATAACACAGAAATAAATTAGTTAATATTCACTATAGCAATTCGACAGCATTATATATTAGCTTTCACACATTACATAATATTTTATTTCCGTCATTAAAAGCGAAAGGAAATTACAATATTAAAGCATGTTGTAACCTTTTTAGTTAAACGTCAAGCAAATAGTACTAATAAAATGTTTAATTATAAAATATTTTGAAATTTCTACTAAATACTGAAATAAAATCCTTTTAAATTGATTTTTACCTTTAAAGGAAAAACCAGGCATCATTGTTAAAAGTACGAAAACGAAAATAAACTCGAAAGCATAGGATAGACCGAAAAACGTAAAGAGCTCATGTCAGATAAAATGTGTAGTTTCGGATTGACTAACGATGAAGATGATACGATGTAGATATGATTCTATCTATGACCCGTGACGATTGTTGAAGCTTAACTTGAGTGTTTTGCGTCACTAAATTCACCTTCTATTTTTATCACTAACCAATAAAAATAGCTTTTCTGAACTTTAAGTCCTTTATAAAGTTTCTTATTTGAACGAGCATGAAGTTTGATATAAAAGAAATGCCGGAAAATACATTTATATCTCATTCTATTTTTCATCTGTGTCTAATTTAAATTTTACCTGTAACCATTGAACATAAATCATTTTGAATTCTTTTTATCGTCTGCTGATTATGGGATAAACAAGGATTTGGCGCTAATTTTAATGTAAAATTTTACACAAAAATTTGTTATTTTGTTTATGTATATTTTATCAAATATGAATTCAAGATTGCATAATCAAAACAGTGATAACGAGCAGCAATACGTATTAGAAGCATCTATAGACAATACGCGAAATTTAGCTTTATTATTAAAAGCTATTCATTTTAGAGATGTAAGTTTATTATTCCGTATACTGAAATAAATTTCTTGCTTCTGTAAGTTAATTACAAAAATTCAAAACCATTTTTCTTTTCTGAATATTTATTATATATTAGAAATAATTTTGCTGTGTGATTCTTAAAAACATGTTTATATTCTAGAAGTTAATTTAAATTTATTTTCATTACACTCTTTCATTTAATTTAATTATATTTTTCTTTAGTCAAATATTTATCCTCTTGCAACATTTCATGAAGATTTATTTTCAAGTTGAAGGCATGTTAATTTTTTTTCTCTGTATTCAAGTTTTATTAAATTATTATTTAAACTAAAATATTAAAATAATGCTTATGTCATTTCCTTTTATATTTTTCTCATTATATATAAGTTTTTGATTTTATGTGTATTTTAGGTATAAGATTTCTTTACTGGGGTATTTTTGAATGAATTAATTTACCAGATAAAAACAGTGAACCTTAAAATGAAGTTTTAAAATCAAAATATTTACAAATATGTATTGTTGTTTTGAAGGAGGGGTCTTTTTATTGATATTGCTTGTAGACCAAAACCAATAAAAATATATTTCACAATTTTATTAACTGTTGTTCATAAATCTAAAAAGAAAAAAAAAACTATTTCATTTTTATGATGTTTGTCAATTTTAGATAGCCACGGTATGTGCAACATCTGATGGCCTTAAAGTGACAGTAGAAGACACTAAATCTGTCCAAGCAAATGCTTACATCCAGTCATCCCTTTTTCATGAGTACAATATCAACGATCAAACAGTAATCTTTAAAGTAAATCTTAATGTTTTATTGGTAGGTAATAAATACTCACCTGTGTTTATTTAATCTCTCTGACTGAGACAAACAATTTCAGATGTTTTATCTAAATTTTTCTTTTTCATAGGAATGCCTTAATATATTTGGTGGAAAGAATAATCCTGGTTCTATAACTACTGTAAAAATGTGTTATTCAGGTTATGGATCACCTTTAGTTTTACTGTAAGATTTATTTATGTCTTTAAATCAATTGTAATCAAAACTTTAAATAACATCAGATTGCTTATATTTTCTTTGAACAAGCTTTTTTTATTTAAAAAAATGAATTTAATTAAAAAAAATTATATCAAATTTCTGATACTAGCACAAATATGTTATTTGTTTTTACATCTTTGACATTTTTGTAACTATATCTAATTGTAAATAAAATTATATTTTAGTCTTGAAGAAAATGGAGTTATTACTGATTGTAAACTGCAAACAATGGAACCAGAAGATATTTTAGATTTTGAATTCACTCCTTCGAAAGTTATAAATAAAATAATTATGCAGGTAAATGACTATAAATTAATGCTATGAAATTTCTAAGATTTTAATTTTCTTTAACTTTGAAGTTTATTGTAAAGTTTCAGTTTTTGATTTTCCAAGTAATTTTATGAGAAATTGATTGTCTTGAAGAACTATCTGATTCATTAAATGTATCTGCCATATATATAAATATATATATATATATATATATATAACAATGTTTTGTATATTCATAACTTGCATTCTTTCTAATTTAATCCAAATTCATTTTAACTAACTCTTTAAACATCTTGTAATTGGCATTAATTAGCTTTTTTGTGTGTGCTTGAAATTTTTTATGGAGTTGTTCCATGACATCATGTTGTCTTTAGAAACTTAGTATCTTGCTAATCTATTCCAAATTATATGCTGCTTTTTTGTGGCATTCCTGATATCTCATATAAATATCTCAGCAAACTGACATAAATTTTCTTCCTTAGCTTTCAATGATGGAAAAAGGTTTCACAATTAAATATTCAGACATGACACATTTCCTCAAAAATGTGGATTTTATTATTTTTAGTCAAAATTTATCATTCTTGTGATTAATTAATTTTCTTTTTTTAAAAATTGAGGTTGATTTAATTTTTTTTTTTTTTTTGAGATTGATAAATTCTTGAGATTGATTAATTTTTACTTAATTATCCTATAATATTTTTAATGTTTCATTCACTTTTATTAATTTATTCATTTTGTTTTTCAATTAATGATACTTCTTTTTGGTATTGATGTTTGGTATAGTTCATTATTTTATAAAGCTTCTGAGTTTTTGTTTTATTTTGTTTTGTTTGTTCTAAGCCCTAGCTTATTTAACACATATTGTGAAAATGTGTTAAAAAATTGAAAATAGTTAGAATTTTATTGTACTTATGAAACCTATTATTGAAAGTTATGTTAAAATTATTTTAAAAAATTGCTAAAATTCAGGACAAATTTACTTAACAAAATTTTTTTAAGAATAAATTAAAATGGTGTAAAAATCAATTTTATGCAATGATATTTTTAAGTTATCACAGGAAAAAGACCAAAATCCTGCTTCTTTTTTAACTAATTTATTAAATTTTTAAAAAAATCTTTCTAAGGTGCACATTTTTACCTGCATTCTATATTTATACAAAAACTAGCTATTATACCAAAGAATCTATCTTGTAGAGTGCCAATATATCTATACACATTCTCCTTTTTTTTTAAATTTATATATCATTTCCTACAGATTTTTGAAAGCATATTTAAATATTTACAAGGTTTAAGGCTACTGTCTAAATTTACCTACTGAATTTATTTCAATTTATATTTCCTTCTCTCTCTCTCTCTCTCTTTTTCTTTTCTTTTTTTTTTTTGCTGTTTTTGTTACTGTTGTGAAGAGCATTAATAAATAATATCTTCTGATATTCCTTATTTCAAATTTTTTGAACATTACAATCTCACAGAGCTGATTGATTTTATAAAATAGGGATTCTTAGTTTTTTTTTTTTTAAGTGAATTTGCAGTACATTTAAATATTATCATTCAATTTGTACACAATTTTTAGTTTTACTATTTCTATAGATAGCTAGTGTTGCAGTATGAGTTTTACCACATGAAAAATTCTTTTCCTCCTCAAAAATATTCTCTTATAATTTGAATAATACCATAAGTTATTTCAGAATTGGCTTCTTAAATGTTATCAGGACTTAAACTCACTTCACAAGATAATGGCTGTATTGATTTATTCTGTGAAATCAAAATGTATCATGTTTTACTTTCTAGGATCATAGAATTGTAATATTTATTTAAAAATGATTTATATGTATTATATATTTTGTTATTTTCCTGATAATTATATTGGTTTTGTCAATCACTTTTGCATCTACGTAAAGGTCTTTCATGAATTTCAAAACTATACAAAAATTCTTGAGATCTAACATTGGTTAAGAACGTTTCATTCATTGGTTCAACATTACTAGACTTTTTATTTATAAGTCTCAAAATAGCTAAAAAAATTAAATTATGAAGCACCACCTTAATATAAAAAATGTTGGAAAAATGTAGCACAAATTATATCGTGATCTTATTTTTGTAAATTGCTGACCAAATTATATTTTAAAAGGTTAAGAAGCAATTATTTTCATTTGGTTTATAGACAATTATTTGAATGAATGAAATATTAATTTAATATGAATAAGCTAATTATTTATTGTTATATATATACATTCTTTAAAATTTGACATTATAAGGACATGCAATTAAATATTATTTTATTTATGAAATCAAAGGTTTGCTCCAAAAAGAACTTTTTTTTAAGTATTGAATATCTATTTAAAAAAGGGAAAATTCAATTTTTAAAGTTGTGTGAAAATATTCTTAGTAAATTTATACATCTCCTATTCTATACTAGGAAACTATTTTTAATGAAAAATAGTTTTTTACAGAGAACATGATATATATGTGGGATTTTTATAGTTATTTCTTGTTTCAAAATCTGCTTTAGGGGGGGAAAAAATTCTCACATGCACAAAAATAAATAAATAACTATCATAACATTATTTAAAAAGGATTTTATATGAAACACAATATATATTTTGGCTTTACTAACATGAGATTCCATTTCTCAGTTGCCATAGTACCTCAACTCATCTATTACTTTGTAGGGTTATAATCCATTGTAAAACTGCTTTTCTTTTGTTAGCACATATTTGTAGATTGACTCCATTATATATTTGTATTTTGCAATCTTTAATGCTAGGAAATGGGAGCGTGTTTATTGCAGGATGTTTAACATTGAAGGGGAGTACAAAAAGGAGATAACTCCATCAATTATCTCTGTATTGTAACTTTTTAATGAAACAGACGGCTCCATTTCTAAATAATTTTTTGAACATTCATTATTGGAACATCATCTTTCTAGCACCAAACAAAAAAAAGGCATCCATTCTCCTCTACAAAATAGTGCATGCAGCTGAAAACTGCCTAAGAAGGCAGCAACCTCTTTTTTACCTGGAAACATTTTAATTTATTTATTTCTCTTATTTTACACTGCATCTTATCTTAATTTTTCTGAGGCCAACTATTAGTAGAAATATATAATATCAACTGAAATACTTTATAGTAAATCTAAGTTTTACTTTAATTTGATAAATTGATTAACTGGATATATTAATAATAGAAATGGTGATTATGAATATTTATTTGCTTATTACTTTTGTTTCTAGAACTTTGGTTTATATATTTGCCATAATATACTATGTGTGTAACTTCTTATTTGGAACTGAATGAATACTTTTTTCATTTTAAACACTATTTTGGTTATTGTAAAGGATTTCTTGAAATGGTAGTTGCTATAGAATACGAGAGAAATCTTTTTTGTTTGAATAGTTTTAATTTTCTAGTCATGATGGATTACCTATTTCTACAATTAATTTTGTTTAATTATCTCTTTAACAATTTTTTTGATGCAAAAAAAAGAAAAGAAAAACAGTTACTCATATAAAGATTTTGTGATTTTTGTTTTTTGCTCTATTTTTAATCTAATGTGTTTTATTTCATTTTATTAAAATTTACATCTCATTTTAAAATTATACAAAAACTATTTTAGGATGGGTAGTTGATTAGAGTACTTGAACTAGCATATTTTGAGCATAAAATCAAGCCGAAATTTCAATTTTTATTTCAATTTTTTTTGTTTATTTCTTCTTTATGGAAGCATGCGAGTGGATATTTAACCTATGATGCAGGGAAAGGAAAAAGTAATACATTTTGGTAATTTAGAAATAATGCATTAATTTATTTTAATGATCTTATGTTTATCAAGAGATAGATACTTTTCACATAGAAAATTATTAAATTCATTACTAATAAGTCTGAAATTTTCAACGATTGTTTAAATGTTTTAATATTAAAAATAATAAGAAATTTTTGGAATAAATCTTTAATTAGAAAACTATAAATGTGAACTTTTTTTTTCTAGTCTGAAATTTTAAAAGAAGTATGGTCTGATTTAGATATGAATAGTGATGTTCTAGAGATTTTAATGTCGCCAGATGAACCATATTTTCAATTTACCACTAAAGGAAACCTTGCAACTACTCATGTAAGTTGAAAAAAAAAATTTGTTCTAATAATTTGAAGGCTTTATTTCTAGTTTATATTTCAAACAATTGAAATTGGCCTTCTTATTTTTTGTGTTATAGAAGATTTGAAACAAAAATACTTTTAAATTTCCCATTTTGTAAACTGAAATATTTATAGACTTTGAAATAATATTAGATGAATAAAACAAATTTAAATTTGCTATTTCTTACAATATATATCTTAATATCTTCAGAAAAAGATTCTTTTACTTAAAAAAAATAATTAAATTAAAAAAAATGAACTAAAAGGTTCAACATTTTAAAAAATATTTTTGATATATTTTAAAACCAGTTGCTAACAATTTTAGTAAAATTCACTATTCAAAGTTAACTTCAGAATTGAATAAATGATTAATAATTGCAAATTTAATATGATAATATTATATATTTTTAATTTATATTTATTTATTTGCAATTACTTTGAAGCAGATTTCATAATTTTTTTATGTATACATTTTTTTTGGAATTCATAAAAATAAGTGTTATTTTTTATGATTTTCACCATTTATTTTTTTATTTTATGTATATATTTTTTAATTTTTTTTCTTCATTTTTTAGATTAATTTTTCTAAAGATTCTGATATGATTGAATCATTTGAATGTACATCTACTATGAAAAATAGGTATTTATTTTTTCAATTTTTATATTATTACAATTTTTTTTAAAAAAAATCTATAACTTTATGTTCACAGCAAAAGTGGTATGTATGCATTTTTGTTTCCATTAGAATTTTGAAATTTATAAATTTTTAAAAAATTTTAAACATGAGCCTAATTTAAAAGTATATATTCATATTATTGTAAAAACCCTTTGGCTAGAAACATTTTGGGATGTGATATATGTGGGTATACATATATTCACATACACGTAAATAAACAAATTATAATTGCCGAAAATGATTAGAAACATACTTTTTAAAATTAAAATAGAATGTCATCTTACAAAATAAATTAATATTTTTATTCCATAAAACATTAATGTATTAATTTTTCAATGAAATAAAAGAAGAACTCAAAAAGAGTGTTTGGAATAATTATTTGAATAAAATCCTATGAAAATGTTGACTGTCAATAGCAAACAGTAAAGAATAAATTTTGTTTTATAATTTTTTAACATATAATTTTTTTAAGAAAATATAATAAATATAATTTTGCATCCAGTTTATCTACTAATTTATATATATATATATATATATATATATATATATATATATATATATAAAATTTCCGTGTAATTTTTAAAAAACACATATAATGTTAATCTGCAGTTAATGAGGTATATTTTTTGAAATAATACTGTATAAAATATATTTGAAAATTTTGATGGTATAGTTTTACGTAATACAAACTTTTACATAATCATTTTTTTAAGTTTAAATTTGCATAATCTTTCATTTTTTATTATTATTTTTAAATGCTATGTAAAAATGATTTAAGGTTTTCTTTAAAACAATACCTTTATCTCTAGATATCAAATATCCCTTATAAAACCATCTGTAAGAGCTTTAGTTCAATCATCTAAAGTTTCTATTCGCACAGATGATAGAGGCTTCCTCTGCATGCAATATATGATCAAAGTGGAAGGTTCACAATGCTGTTTTGTGGAATATTTAGTAAGTAGCCTATTATTATGAAAAACTAGCCGCCTTTGGCGACCATTCGGTTCGCCAGTATTAATGCTCGCTAAAATTTTCATATAATATTTTATGTAGCTGTGTCTCATAACAGGTTTCTCACCAAAATGTTTTTAAATCAAACAAATTTTTATAATCATATAATTTATTTATAGTATTATTTTCTTCAGATGTTCTGTTCATTGTACTACTCATCTTTCTCTTTCTATCCGAGCAATGATTGTCCCGGAATTGATATTTTACGTAAATGGTGGGGGAAAAGGTCTAAAATTCTACATTTTTATAGAATAAGGAGATTCTAATTTTCATAAAGGTAAACACACTAAACAAATAAAGACACAATTGGTTTTCAAGAGAGGCAAAAGCTTAAAAACAGCTTGGAAAATGCCGCGCACAAAGGAAATAATGGTGACACACACACACACCCTTCTTTTTTTTCAATCCTTTTTTTCCTCACTACTTTTCTTTTTACAAACCTTTTTTTCCCTTTGTTATTTTTTTCCCTGCCCAGACTTTATTTTGGGCAGGCATAGATTAAATATTCATACATACTAATAATAAAAGCAACTATTTTCTTTCTTTTTTAAACATCCCGTTAGCTACAAATGAAAACCAACTGACTTCGCGCATTTCTTTCTAAACAAATCATAATTTATTACTTCCTGCTATCTTACTCAGTTGGTGTGGGGGAAGGAAATGCAGATTTTTGGCGGGAAAGTCAGAAAAGTGTCGTTTTATCTATTTTCCTCTCAGTTTTTTCATTTTTTCTCTCCATAAGAACCATCCTCGTGTCTTAACGAAAATATTAAAAAAAAAAAATTAGTCGAATTGGTCGAGCCGTTCTCCAGTTTTGCGCTTAGCAACGCATTTCGAGATCCATTTTTATTATAATAGATATCAATTTTTTGAAACTATTTTCAGAAATGCACAGTTAAATGAAACATGCATTTTTCATTCAAAAAATTATATAAATGTATTTGAATTGTTACACATATTGACAATTGTAAATATATAGATAGATATTATATTTATGTATATATATAGATAGATTATTAAAGTGCTATATTAAAATATAAACATTTGAAATAATATCCTATATTTTTGAATTCGCAGTAATATGTTTTTTTAAAATCTATACATTTTTTCTTTTATCATATCTTCTTAATAGAGACCGTTTTTTAAAATGAAATGTTGAAAGCATTGTCTTCATTGTAATTCAAATGAAAGTATTCTATGGAAAATTTACTTCAAATTGTCTATCAATTTCAATTGCTCAAATTAAAATATCTTTTCAATAACAAGAGTTATAAATTAAATTATTTAAATTTAGATATAGCTTTTTCATGGTTGTATACATTTTTATTAGTTATTTTGCTATTTAATTTAATATCGTGGCACCTAATATTTCATCTATATATTTTTTATTTTAAAATTGAAATTTATGTAAATGTATAATATTTTGCATGCAAATATATCTTGAATTAAACTAGATTGTGTAAAATTTAATTCATCTTTTAAAATATAATAATATTGACTCAATTACAACTTAAAAACAATATATCATGTATAAAAACCTTAAGCATTTATAATTTTAACAATTGCTGATTGAGTTAATTTGACATATTTATATCAAAAATATATTATTTTATTATTATGCAAAATTAAATTACTTTAACAATTTAAAATGTATATTTCATTCTAATTGCTGATCATATTCTAAAATTGATTTTTTAGAATATTTAATGAGGATATCAATTTGATTTTCTCTGATACACCTTTAAGCATTAATGTATGCAATATTATATTTTACAAGTGCTTATATGATTAATCTTTTTTACAAATATGAAAATGTATGTAATCAGATGCCCTAATTCTCACTATTAATGTAATTTGCTTCTTTCAAAATTATTGTATTTACTTAATTAAAGATGCTTATCTTTTTTAATTTTGACTGCCTTTATCTTATAATTGCTAATGGGATGTTAATTACTGATGTTAAATTGAGTTTAAAGAATATGAGAATCTTTAGAACTTGTTGAAACCAAAATTTTAACGCTGACAAATTTTTATTTAAATAAATTATAAATCTCATTAATCTGTGTTAATTTTAATTGTTATAAGGGATAATGGAGTTTCAATGTAAAAAGTACTCATCAGTAAAAAGCACACTCACATTTAAATGCAGAATTGTAATCATGTAATAATGGTTAGTATGCTATGACAATATTGATTCAAATTTAAATAAGGGTTATCTCACTTGCTTTTATAGTTTTTATGTGAAAAAATAAGAATCGGTAGGCCTTAAAAAATAGAGAGGAAGAGAAAGAGAGTTTGCACAGAGATGTAATTAAACTCTTAATATTGAGAGATTTATTTCTTCAAATAATTGAGTGTAAAAAATTAATCAAAAAGAATGAATTCATTTCATGTTTTATTTGCTAAAATGTTAGTAATGCTGAATAAAATCAGAATAGTATTATTTGATTAATGTTATACTATCTTTGTATTGCAATACTAGGATAAATATTTTCAATTTTGTATGCAATAATTATTTCAGGAATTAGAAACAATTATATATATCTTATATTCAAGCTTATATTTTATGATTTTTAAAATCTAAAGTAGTTTTGTTTTGCAGATGTCATTTTTATTTGTTGATTTCAGAACTACTTTATTTTATTTTTAATAGTTCTCTGAAAGAAAGAATGTTTGATATATAAGTTTTATAATAATTCTATTGATAATTTTGACACAAATAAGGATGGTATCTCATAAAAATTTTTTATACTTTACAAATACATTTAGAAGAAATCTGATAAACTTTTTGAATTGCATTAAACAATTGTTATTAAGAAGTTTTGTATGCTGATTTTAGATAATTTGTGAGGCCTCTTACTTGCAAGTTTCATTACCTTTCATTTATAAATTTATATTAAAAATTGATGTGTACGGAAATCATTATTTGAGAACTCATTAATAAATTTATATATTCATTAGAGATCTTAGTACCCAAATGGTTTGATAAATTAAAAATAACTTTGAGAATATCTCTTTACATTTCAAATTTTGCATGAAGATTTGAATTATTTTTTTAAAACAGTGTTTATTTTCTAAACTATCTAACTTCTGAAATAATAGATAATATAGATTAAAAAGTATAGAAAATTGGAATTAGAATGTAATTTTTTATTTTATTGTGATTTTTATTATATGCCATATATTTAATTTGCCTTTTAAACGGTTTATTTTGCAGTGTTCTCCAAATATAGATGATGACGACTAACCTAGTTTCCATTACTACAAAATGAAAAAGAAAGAGAGTTTCTTTGAAAATAATTTTTATCATCAGTTCATAGCATACATTCTGAAGACTCATTTTATGAGTCTTTTGTCATATTGAAAAACACTTTTATGTATTTTTTTACATGCATTTTGTAAATTTTGTATATATTTTATTTTTGTCACTAAATGTTCGATGTTAAAGGAAAATTTATGCATCATATGTAAAATGACAAATTTGTATTATATATGTATTTTTCTGGATTATGTTTACTTAATGTAAACATTTAAAAGTTTGCATTGTGATTGTTGATGTTTATAAAAAAACAAATAAAGTTTTTAATTGAAATTGTTCGTGAAATTTGTGCCTTGTCACAATTTCCAGTGGCATTAACAGCAGAAAATAGCTCTTAAACAGTTACACATTATATTTCATAGATTTGTTTTTTTTAAAATATTAATATAAAAATGAATGCTTGTTTGCTCTTAATCTGCATTCTAAGAATCTGCATTTTTTATTTAAAAATATCGAGAAAGAAAGTTTCATAGTATTATAAAAATATATATGTAAATAAGCTATAGTAAACTAGCTGAAAACCCTTTTTTTTTTTTTTTTGAGAAACACACTTTTAAACAAATATTATTATTTTTCAATTAATGTTTGTCTTTATGTAGTGCCTTATGTGTAATGGTGAAATAACTGGAAAAAAAATACATGGTTTCATATTTTTTCTTTTTTCTTTATTTGAAAGACTTTCTTTATTTGAAATTACATTGCTAGTTTGAAAGTTCCTAGACCTGACATATTATTTTATAGTACTTCACCTTTTAATTTCAAAGGAGAGGGGAGGATTTTATTATATCAAAACATTTGTTAACATTTTGTTTGTTTGTTTCTTCCAGGTTTAATTTGGTATCTATTTATTTAAATTCAGTATATTTGAGCTGCAGGAATTTAAGAGGGAACAAGATACAAAGCAATTATTCAATAAATTTTTAACTTATTCTAACAATGCTGGATATCCTTATCAGCATACTTCAAAAGAGGAACGTTATGGTTTTTCTCTCTAATATATTCATATATTAGGCAACAAAAAAATGTATAAAAGGGTTACAGCTAAAGAATAGAATACATCAATTCCTAAACTTACTTATTTTTTGAAAAATAAATAATAAATAAATTGTGAAAATGCATTATTAAGATTTTTTTTTCAGAATTTTTTTAAAATTTCCTAAATGTGCAAAAGTTCAATGTAAACAATTAACGTATAAAAATTATTCTTGCACTAGAGGATATAGAATATCCCCTAAAAGAGCATATTAAAAATTCAAAAAGCATACTAGAGTGAGTTCTATGAAACATTTCACAAATAATATTCTGTATAAACACTAAATTTTAAAACATTGTTGGGCATGAAGTGTTAGATTTTGATTGAGTACCTCAAAATTTATCCTGTGAATACATTGGAGATATAAATATATTAAGCCATATAATAAAATGTATTTTAAAACAAGATTGACAGTATCAAAGATGTGATAATATCTAATATTTGCTTTATGAAAGAAGCTTTAAATAAAACGAATTTTATATTATCAGTTTTTAATTGATTTTTTAAAAGTGTAACAATTTTTTCAAAATCATGCATTTACAAATTTCTTGTTTAAAATCTTATGTTTTTATTCCCATGCGAGACACTTGTTTAATTATTTTCGCTTTCAAGTAGTCTTATGGCTTTGTAATAGCTTAGTTAAATTTTATTGATATCTACCTACGTTTGGTGTATTCTGAATCGATTGTACTGATAGAAAGTTCACTTTATAAATTTAATTATTTAACAACGCCTTGAATTTATAATTTTTTTGGAGCAATCTTCCAAAACTTTATCATTCTCAACAATTATTAATGTATGTTCTTTTTGTAAAGCTTGAAATTTCTTAAAAAATTATGAAATATAAAGTCATTTTGCTGTATGTTTGATGGGGAGTGGGAGTATAGTTTTAATTATCATTTACAACAGTTTATCTAGAAATCTGAATTTTATGATGGACTAAAAATAGAAAGGATAAATTATTTGTGTAGTTACATATTAATAATGGATAATTGTAGATTTTAGCTATTATCAATATGATTAGAAATGTACTTGATTTTAATTTAAATCATTCAAGTTCAAAGCCCTTATAAATTAAATGAAAGCATAAATTCAATGTATTAAAAATGCCCACTTCATTTCAGAGTCTAATAATGCTCCGGATCAAAAGGTATTTGATTATTGAGTCTCCAACCTGGAACCCTCTGGTCCCAGTGCCAAGACTATATCATTTGGCCAGTACTGGTGTTATACATCAAAGTTTGTTGATATAACTAATTTAAGGCTATTAAAACCGGCGTCCTGACACAGAGGTATCGCGTCTT
>JAOUZG010041912.1:2528144-2546360 GCA_026289955.1 Argiope argentata
AAGACGCGATACCTCTGTGTCAGGACGCCGGTTTTAATAGCCTTAAAGCGGGCACGTTATTATCATGAAGGCTATCAAAATGACGAAGGAAGTTGCAGTTGTCAGAGTAGATACAAACAAATTTAAAAAATAAATTAAAGAAGAATTGTCTGAAACTTTATGAAGCTGCAAAATTTCAAACTTGGGATCTCGTCACTTTTAACTGTATCGAAAACCTGCCTCAAAGGATAACTCATATCGTTACTTAAATTCTTTTTTTTTTCTTGTTTATTTTCATGTAAAGACATAAATACTATATAAATTCAGTTTAATTATATGTAAAGGTTTTCAGCCGAGCTCGCTATTAATTACATTCCCGTTATTTAATAAAGAATACTTCAATGAAATTGTCACACCATTTGAACCAATTTATTAAATTTTCATTGTTAAACCAAAAATATTTAAATGTACGGGTCCCAAAACAGCAACTAGAAATGAAAATTCCGTAAATATCAGTTACATCAGCACATATTTTTTGCTTCTTGTTTAGTGATGAATTTTTCATCTTTGGACAAGCTGAATTTGTCTGGGTGTAGCTGGACTTTCTTCACGTGCATGCTCAAAGCCGTTTGGCAGAATAGAAGGGCCAGTGTTATAATTAGTGCGAAGATCATGACAACAATTATGTGCATCACCAAAGAACGCCATTCGATGCTCCAAATAAAAGCGTAACGTCGGTTGAAGAAATTGATGTTGGTTATGTTCTTTCCACGAGTTGATGGTCCTAAGAAGGGAAGAAAAATAAAAGAACATATGTATTGGATTATTATTAGACCAAACCAGCCCTCATCCCACAAACCCTAAATGTATCGTTTAGTTATACTAACGACCCGTTTTAAAGCAAAACAATGGTTATTTTGAGAGGGATCTTGAAATTTTGAGCAGCTGTCAGATGACGAGCACGACACTTGAGCTGGCAGCCCCTTCTCCAATCTTCCCCACCACCCCTATGGAAGGATGTTTGGCCTAAAAAAAGGCATATGTATTAGATTATTATTAGACCCCCCACACGACCCCGAAATGTATCGTTTAATATAGCTTAGTTATATTAACGATCCGTTTTAAAGAAATACTACGGTTATTTTGAGACGACCTCGAAATTTTGATGAGGAGAATGACACATGAGCTGGCAGCTCCTTCTCTAAACTTCCCCACCGCACCAGCGGAATGGCGTTTGGCTCAACGACCGAAATTTATCTCCTAGTCCCTAATAAAGCTACTACATACACCCCACATGTAGCGGGATGTGCTAGTTAAAAAGAATCTATATCTGTATAAAAATAATTTATAATCTGAAACAAAAAACAAACAAACCTGGTGTTTTAGATTTATTCTAACGGCATTTTATTTTCTTTTATTAAGATAGGCCTTGAGAAATTTGTTAATTGTATAACTTGCTAGTATGTTGAAATATAGGAAGTATATTTTATGTGAGGGTTCTTTTATGATTAATTATAGTGAATATTGCGGAAACTTGAAACTAGTTTCTTCTCGAATACAGAATGAGATGATGCCTCACAAATGAAATAGAAATTTAATTAAAAGAAACCGATGAAATAATTAGCTAAATTTTGAAAATATGGAAACATTGAGTTATTATCGAAAACAAACTATATAGAATTTCAAAACTCAAATACAGAAAGAAACTATCTAAAAAATTTATAACAACATTTCATCTTTACAAAACACAAAAAACAAGTAGTGAAAGTAGTCTCTCGAAATTTTTTTCGCACACATTCGGATAAAGGTGCTATCCCTATTGCATGAAAACTGGATTCTTTGGAAAAATTATGAGCGTCGTAAGTGCTCAAAATTTTATTTTCATAGTTTCATGCATGTGATTGTAGTGATTTAATTTTGAAAAAAAAAAAAAAATAGCGAATTCTCATTTTGAAACCTTTTTATCTACCGGTAGAAATGTTTTTAACAGCTTAAAATCAGAGTTCGACACATAAAAAAAACGGTTTTGTTTTTTTGAATGATCGTTTTATGATTTTAATGCACATTGAATAATAAATTCGATAATAATCGACGTACAACTTGATAAAATACCATGTTGGCGAATTTCATTCGAAATTTAAATTTACTTTTGAGATCTGAATATGCGTGCCAATTTTTATCTATCTTGCATTTTTAATTTTGGAACTATCGTATTCACTTGTATTCGCATAGACAAATTAGAAAACATCCTATGGATGAATTCCATCCAGAATTTGACGAAATATACCAATTTGAGGGAATATTACATACCAAATTTCATCGCTCTAGCTCAAAGCGTTTATAATTTTTCGAGTTCGCAGATACACAGACAGACATGATTTCAAAAATATGTTTTTCGAATATAAAGATTTAAAAAGCGGCAAATCGTTAAGACTCGATGTTGAACTTTTAATAATTACGATATTTCCTTTTTGTATACTTCATACATGAAAGAATAAAAATTGTTGCAAAATCACTTTTCCTAAATCTTACATTTAGCTTGGATATTTTTGTTCGAGTTGAGAATTTTCTCCCTTCAATTCCATTTATCGATCGCACATCGTCTGCCTTCTCCGCTCTATAAATAGTAACCGAGAAATATCTTTGTTGATCCCAAACTATTTCTTCCCAGATTCTCAACAAATTTGAAGCGCATTATTTTATCCACTCAACTCGTTTTCTTAAATAATCGGTAAAGTTTTGATTTATTTTTGCAAGTGATGGTCAGAAATTTGTTTTATAATTCTATATTTTTAAATGAAATAATAGCATTTTTCAATTATAGAAGGAAAGATACTTGTTTAAAAGTTGATATTTTTCTTCCAATTCTTATTGTGCATATTGTATTATTGTTAAATAAGTGATCCAGAATCTCATCTCTTTTTAGATAGCAACGCAAGCGTGGCAAGTTAAGATGCACAATTAACCATGCGTTGCGGTCAAACTTGACCTTTTCAGAGCGCATAACGGTCATTCTTACTATTCGGAGATTTCAATCGCTTTGGAGTTTTATTGTTTAAATATTCTAAACCAAATATAGAAATCTACGTAGAACCAATCTGGTTTAGGAGTTTGTATTTATTTAAAAAAGTATGACATATGAAAAAGAACAAATATTATAGCACTGATAGTTTGAATTCTTGGCATTTTCTTATTTCGATGGAAATCTGGGGCATATGGATTATTTTTAGAGGCTAATTTAATGAAGTGAAGTAATCACTCGCACCAATTAACACTTTAAGCTTGAAATTAATTCCATGTGTTAATTTTCAAGTACTTTTTAATTTTGGTCGATAGATATTTGTAAAATTCAAATGAACTTTTTATCAGTATTACTTAAAATAAAAATTGTTTCTGATTTTGATTGCATAAAGTTATTTATCCCCAAAAAATCTTCATTGAGCAAAAATATATTATTCAAAAGCACAAGCTAGATAAATGAAATTTTGTATGTAGGTTTCATACGAAAATTGTAAATCTATATCAAATTTTGGGCTAAATGGAGCAAAAGCAAATAATGAAAAATTCATGTTCGTTTTTTGTGTTCTAAATTACGGAGATGAACACTAAATGAGCCATATTTTGTAAGCATACGAGAAAACTGAAGGAAGAATATGCTCACAGACTATATTTATTATTATTACTTGTTTTCTTTTCAAAGTGTATATGCTAATGTTTGAATCACTGAGCTTAAGCAAATTAAGATATTTTCTTAATTGAAACGCTGATTATTTCACTTTAAATTAATAAATTCTTGAAAATGCCTCTAATAATCTGAACAAAATATTATTTCTTTTTGTGCTGTTTTTATTATCACACAAGCGAAATGTACTCAGTTTTCCCATGCTATTATGAAAGGTGAAATTGAAACCATAATAACATAAAAACAAACTTATGGAAGTAAAACATATATAAAAAGAAATAATTATTTAATACGATTTTTTTTTCAGAGTAATGATATCGTTTGGTTATTTGTAAACCATAAAAGAGGAAATGAATAACTGAAGTGAAAAAAGTTTCTTAAAAAAAGTTGAAGAAACAATGAAATTAGAAATTTTGCTGCAGACGATGCGATTAGAATTTGAATTGCATAAAAATAATTTTATAGATTCTTGATTTCTCAATATGGGTTCTTGTAAAATCAAAGAAATTCTAAAACCTTTTGATTAGCGAAGAAAATTATTGGACGCACCAGGATAATAATAAT
Organism: Argiope argentata; assembly: GCA_026289955.1. Taxonomy (NCBI): domain Eukaryota; kingdom Metazoa; phylum Arthropoda; class Arachnida; order Araneae; family Araneidae; genus Argiope; species Argiope argentata. Next base: position 2,532,370 of record JAOUZG010041912.1, read on the forward strand.
AATAATAAAATCAGGGATCAAGATATTTCGATTGTTCTTTCTTTAAACAGAAGAAAAGTGTTCAAATAATTATTTAAAAATTTCAGAAAAAAGGTATCGGGATTAAAATGCTGAATGCAGCAGTTTCAATTTCGTTTCTCAAAGCTCTTCTGACAAAGTTAAAGTTACTAATTTTTTAAAGTTCAGTAAATTATGGCGGACACATTTCTTCCGAATAAAATTGTTCGGTGCACAAATCCCCACCACACATACACACAATTCATGAAGCGATACAATTAATAAATGCTTAAGAAAATAACTTCCACTAATACAAAATTTAAATTAAAAAAGGAAAATTTGCTTAGGTGCATTGACAGCTACCAATGTAGTTTGGATTGAATAAGCAGAAAAACAAATGCACTTCTTTTTATTAGTTTTGTTTAAAAGGAAGACGCTGAAAAATCAAACCGTTGGGAGCGATTTGTAGCTACTTCAAATGACTGAAAATATTGAGTCTATGATTCGAAAAAAATTACAAAGCCCTACAATGATTTCGCTAACTTATGTTTTTATTTTTATCACATTCAGATGGGATTAAATAACCGGTTTTTAAGTCTGGCTGCTTTGCGTCCTTATTGAAAAACATATCGTTGAGCTGGGTCATCAAATTTTCGGAGTCAGCAAATGACCGTTTGCACGTTTTAATTTTCTTTCACCTAATAAAGTATACAAGTTTAAAGGTATTGATTGAAGTGGATATTAACATAAATTGGCATCTCGAAAAAGTGATGTTCGTTTCGATAACATTTTCTATTGTGTGGAGCAGCAGATTAAAATAAGTGACAATAAACAAGATATCCGATGAATATATAAATGACCGCGTTATGTATATAAAATGATAATTATCCCTTTTGCTGAGATGTCCTCGATATATCTAAATTAGATTCGAGAATTACCTTATTCTTTATCGTAATAACTGAAAGTGATATTTTAATACAATTGAAAATATTATTTTTAAGTTAATATTTTAATTAATCTTTAAGTTAATATTTTAATACAATTAAAAATATTATTTTTCAAATTTATTAAAAGCTTATCATTCCAACAAAGTAATTCTGTTAAAGAATAATTCAAATAATTTATGTAATTAAAAATATTTTCTGAGCACTTTTCGTACTTTTCAAATGAAATTAAGCGGCTTGCTTCGACCATCATATTAGGAACAAGCATTTGGATCTAATTATTACAGAACAAAATATATCCACCAAATTTTGTATAGGAAAAAAATTGTTTTCACAAGGTCGCTCGATATTCTTTTTATGTAAAATGCGATTCACATTATTTCATTATTTTTCAAAATATCTCCGTATGTCACATGGGAAAATGATTTTAGAGTCAACTGGAATAATTTTGTGTTTCGAAGAACTTTATTCTTTTATTCGATAGTTTTATATAAGCATTGGTCTTATGTAGAAAAATCGGGATTATTAAGCAGTCAAAATAGGCAGTTGCCTAAGCACATCAATAATCAATTTCCTAGATTTTGAGGGGGGGAGGAAGGAGATCAAGATTTTCTTGCTGATATCTCCACAGTATTTCAATTTTGTATTTTCACTCATTTCACAAAGACTATTCTCAAACTGATTCTAATTAAAATCTATTAGTATCATCTGAATTTCATAACTAACTCAGAATTTTTTTCTTCTTCACTTTAAAATTCTCTTGCTTATCAGTGTGTTCGCCTTATCATTTATAGTATATGGAATATACAAAGCGAAAATATCAAAAAGCAGCTAGTTAATATTCTACAAGTGAGTCAGAAAAGTTGCCATAAAACTTGAAATAATTAGGAGAATGGTATTTATAGCATCAAAGGCTGTTATCCCCTGATTCCGAATGAAGAGATCAAAAACATCACATCAAAAAACCCAAGAGCGTACACAAACAACCAAATTGAAGTTTCGGTCAGTTAACAGTTGCACAGAAGAGCCACTGGTGCGATTTAGTCCATTTTCGAGATAGTTCCATTCATTTTCGGACAGTTCCAGTAAAGAGATGAGATGACGGAGAGTTCCCGCAGTATGGAATGGTGAGAAAGGAAAGAGATGCAAAGAGACTTCAACAGAGGGCTGCCAATAGAATTAATAAATATTGAAATGCTTCATTGCTTGAAGAGAAATTTCCAGATTGGTTTTACTTGCAGTTATTTTTCCCAAAGTATTGGTATTTACGTATTTTACCGTCTTCGTCAACGGTTTAGTAACTCATTGGCGACAGATTTAAATTTGGCTATAAAGATGAATGGATTACGCCATTGCCGGATTGCCATAATTGGCGGTTTAGCAACTCATTGGCGATGACTTCAAATTTGGCGATAAAGTTGGACGGTATAATACGTAAGTACCTTAAGAAGGGATACCGTTTGAAGGAGATATCATGTTTATCTAGAAGTTGCCATAGTACTGCAGATAATTTAAAAAGTGATATGGCTGGTTCATTGCTTTTTTTTTTTTGCTTTCCTGCTCTTTAATATATCTGAAATCTTATATCTGTTCTTGAATTCCTTCTTCTAATATTCATCTTCGGTAATCAAGGGATTAAGCGGTGATTTATGACGCTTTCGAAGTATTTACTAGAAAAAAAATCGTTGAATATTTTTTAAATGGATGTTCAAGAAAACAGTAATTTAATTCACACAAACTCTATTTGAAAGGTTCACTTACCTGTTGGTCGCAGAGTGCCGTGCTTTCCAGAACGTTTTTCAAGTGAAATGTCATCGGCGGGTTCCCTTATTTTTGAGTCTATCGCGGGGTCAGGATGGTGGAACACAAAGGGAAAAGGGTCGAATCTGAAGTGTTTGCGATGACTGGCTCTGTATTCTTCGCTTCTTTTCGGTTTTGATTTCACCTTGCCAAAAGCCGGATCTTGGAAAAAAGAAAAAGAAAAAAGGTTATCCGCTATGCTTATTTCAATGTATCATGTCAGAACATCATTTCTTGAACGGCCAAGCACCACGTGCTCGTGCGAGTTGAATTATATTTTTATTCATTTTGATGGTTTCATTGAATGAGTCCATTTAGTACAGCAAACGATCCAAAAAAACTTTGTCTCGCATTCATTGTTTAAAAAAAATTATCCCATTTCCTATTTATTTCGTTTCATATAATCGCATGATCAAAATGACATTCTTCTAGGTTTTATTTGTTGTGACCATTAACTTATTTTTTAAAATCAGAGCTTTTGTAAATGCTATGACAACGCGTCATTAAATGCTGATTTTTTGAGATACTTGTGCAGATAATAAAATTTTTATTTTTCGCCTACGGATTTTGTTGATCTATGCTGTTTGGCGAAAATAAATATGTCTCAAAATGCTGAAACTATGCATATTGATATAAAAAATATATATATGACATCAAAAATTTAGGAATCCTTTTTAATAAACAAAATAAACATTATTTAATTTGCATAAAAGGAGAGAAGATTAAAAAAAGTATTTTTTATTTAACTTGTAATTTAAACACTATTAATTTCTAACTAACTTAAAACGCAATTGTAATTACACAATATTATAATTTAATATTTGTTCTGTGAATCATCACTATCATAATTATTTTTTCTTTGCTCTCTTGAATGTGGGGATTAAGATATAGATGTTACAATTGGCTGTAATAACGTTTTAGTCAATATTTGAATTTCGTGTTGTATCAATAAGCGAATATCATATCAATTTCAGACATTTTTTAAACAACACATTTAAGCCAATTGTAAATTTTAGAAAATGTTTCGTGAGACAGACAAAACACTTTTCTTCTGTTAATTATCCAAGGACATTTAACAATAACAGCTATTTTACAGACACGTTGATTGTTGTATGCTTTTAGAGTAAATAAAATAGTTATTCCAGTTTTTTTTAAATAAGAATGTATATTCCCTAAGTTTCTGGTAAAAATTTAAAATCAATCTTAAATAATATTATTTGTCTATTTGCATGAAATTACGCAAGAATTGTAAAGAACTGGATTAAAATTACGCGACAGTTTAGTTTTAATTATATTAACGTCCCGTCGTAGAGGAACATTAGGGCTATTTCGGGACGGATTTCGCAATTTTGAACTACGGTCAGATGACAAGGACGACACCTGAACTGACACCCCCTCCCCACACCACACCACACCAGCGGGAAGACGTTTGGCCATGACAGATTTAATGTGCAAAAATAAAGATGATGTGATATTAAAAATGATATAAAATAGTTCATTTCGTCTTTTTATGCATTAAATTATTTATGCCTAATTATTTTAGTTGGTTACCTGTCGGTTGTAACAGCAACCAAAAAGCGCTAAGAAAATATTCTACCAATTTGGTGATTTCAATCGTTAAACTATACAGCATATGATTATACACTGATTAGTATTTGGTCACCTATGCAAATGACGATATCTGCGGTCCTAAAGTACGTCACGTCCTCCGCCGGTATGCATCGAGTAAGAAACAGCATCGGCTTTAATCGCATTCAAGATGCCTCTCAGTCCAGAGTTCTCTGATTTCGAGAAAGTTATAATTATCGGGTGTCACAGATGTGGCCGACCCTTAATGGACATATCTAACGATCTGAAGTACCCAAAATCGACAGTGACCTATGTGATTAAGAAGTGGAAGGAGAGCGGTGATTGTCAGAATGTGCCCCGAGTCGGCAGACCAACGAAACTGGGAGATAGAGACCGACGAGTGCTGTCCATAGAAATTCGGAAGAACCGCACCCCACCGATGGCCCTCATCTGCCAGGATTTCAACAGGCATCCGGGAGTATTGTTTCAATGAATACTATCCGTAAGGAAGCACATTTGCTTGGTTTTCGGGGTCGTGCTGCTGCCCATAAGCTTTTGATCACTAAGTCCAACTGCGTTGCTCGGTTAATGTGGTGCAAAGCACATCGAAATTGGGTCGTAGATCAGTGGAAACGAGTTCTTTGGAGAGGCGAATCAAGGTTCACCCTTTACCGTTCGGTTGGCAGGGTCTGGGTCTGGCGTCTACCTGGAGAATGTCTCCTGCCAGAATGCATTGTGCTAACAATCAAGTTCGGCGGAGGTGGAATTATGGTCTGGGGGGTGTTTCTCCTGGTATGGCTTGGGACCCTTAATCCCCATTCATGGTAAGCTCAATTCCGATGCCTACTGCACTATTTTGGATGACAATGGGCTTCCTACGTTGTGGCAGTTTTACGGGCTGGACCCCCGTTACTCTCAGGGCGACAATGCCAGTTGTCATGTTTCGACGTCAACCAAGGCTTGGTATGGGGCCAATGGAGTTCATCGAGACCTGAACCCTATCGAGAACCTCTGGGACGAGTTGCAGCGCCGAATTCAGGGGTGCACTACCCGTGCCAAATCGGCGAAGGAACTTCTATGTCTTCTCCAAGAAGAAAATACCACTAGCTGTCATAGAAAGACATGTGGATAGTATGCCCCGGAGGGCCCACGCTGTAATTACCTCTCGTGGAGGCTCTATCAACTATTGATTTTGAATAAAGTTAATTTTTCTTTTCTATAACAGGTGTCCAAATACTTTTTAGTAGTCAGCATATAACTTGATACTTGAATATTATTTTATAATTTGAAGAAATTTTTCTTGGCGCTTTTTTAGTTGAAATTAAAATCGAAATGTTTGAGCCTTTGAACCTTTTAGTTTTAAAGACATTTGCAATTGCTTAGGATCAAGAAAAACAAATATTTCATACCAGATTTCTTCGTTTCGTTCGACTTCTCAATGGTTCCAGATTCCTTCATTTTCGCCGTCTGTTCGGTTGAATTTCGGATCGGATCAGCAGATTGTTTGGATTCTTGGTGACGAGCCTTTCGTTCGGGGGTGAAGATGGAAAAGGGAGCCAGGAGCACTCGGAGGAAGAATCTGATGGTGGGATCTCCGATGAACGGATCCTCATCCTCCACAACCCGACGTTGCACGTGATGGGGTTGATCAGCAGACGGTGATTGAAGTAATGACGGATCACCGTTGACAGCTGAAGCAAATGACAGTAATACGATGAATAAAGAAAAGAAAAACTGTCTCTTAGATTTTATAACTTTTCTTTTCTGGCATACTAAGTACATGAAAAGGAACTAATTTAATCAGCAACAAATTCGGCCTTGAAATTTTTGACGAAGCTTTAAGGTACGGAATTCTCCGATTTTCAACAAGTAAAGTTTTGCTTCCTTGAGCACAAAGTATTGTAATCGTCAAAAAAATGCGACCTACAGATTTTTACAAATCATCAAGTTTTAGACCCCCCCCCCCCCCCTTAACATTAAAAAACACTTATATTAAAAAGCACATATTTGGCCTTAATTCTGTCTGTCTTCCGTGACAAAGATACGAATGCTTTGAGCTAGACTGCAGAAATTTGTTACAGACTTTACACCAAATTTGTAAATTATTATTAAGTGTTGAGCGAAATTCATTCAAAGAAAGTCTGTCCTGTCTTTCCGAATATAAATAAACATTTACATAATTACAAAATGAAAAGAGCTAGAAGAAAATAAAATAATGAATATAACAAATTAAAGTCGATTCCTACTTAGGTCAACAACGAATTTTGTTGTTTTAGTCAATTTTTATTAAACAATTGCAATTAATATAAATATTTTATCAAAAAATAATTGATTTCTTCGGGAATTGAACTCTCATTCTTCACTTTCGCGTGAAAAATACTGAAATCCTCACATTTCCCCGATTGAGTTGCTGCCTGTTCATTTCGATTTTCATTACAAACCAACGAAACTCCATTTAAAGTATTAAAATTATTTAAATTTAATGAACGAATTAATATATGAAAAAACTGTATTAGCATCGAGTGTCGTCAACTATGAGTTTAAAAAATGTATTGGAACTTGAGTGGATGAATAAAAATCATTCTATTAGCGATTGAAAATTTGAACAATATATATAAATATATATAAGGAAAGTGTGAACTAATAAAAGGAATTGAAAAAAAAAAAAAAAAACTGAGCAGAATTTTTCTGGAGCCATCTGTTGTTTCGAAACCGGTCTCTTTCGATAAAATAATATGAACTTCCTTAATTTCATTTTTAAAGAATTAATATTTGAAAAAACTGTTATTAATATCGAGTCTCATCCACTACAAATTTAAAAAAATGTACTTGTACTCGGGTGTATGGATAAAAAGTATTTTATTTACATTGAAAATTTGAACAAGGTACATATATAGGAAGAGCGGGGACTAATAGTCGAATTGAAAAACGGCTTTAAAACACAAATTCGATTTTCAGATATTATTAATCCGTACTCTACGGATTAAACCCCGAAACAAATTGCCAAAGATGACAAAACAGATTCAATAAAACGTTAAATTTGCACTGAAGATCAATATTTCGTAACTATTGATCGCCAATGCCATGCAAGGCATATGCGATCTTACTCAAGGTCAAAATTTTATGCCGGTAAGAGATGTAACGTCTTTGTTAGATAATATACGAGCAAATTTTGGAGAAATCTCTCTAGCTGGTTGGAATTATGTCTGTCTGTCTGAAAGCACTATAACTCAAAAGTGTTTTGAGATAGAAAGGTTGAATATGGCAAATGATATTTTATTCAAATTAGTAGATTGCAGTAGTATTTTGTATCAGTATTTGCCTATTTGAATCAGAGCAACGTAAAAACGATAACACGAAACGTGTAGATTCCCAATAAACTGTCTTTACAATTAAATTATTTTTATATATCAAATTTTAAACGAAATCTATTAGGATGGTGAACGTCTGCTGGTTTGTACATTAACATGAGTGTAAACTACAGCAATGACTTTGTTTAATGAAATTTGGTATGTGATCTTGTTATTAAACTGATAGTTCTGTTGAGCATTTTAGATTCAATAAATTTCCGAAATGGTCGGGGGGGGGGAAGTACAAAGGTCTCATGTGCACTATTCTGAAAATAAAATTCTGAGTAGTCTTGACGGACACGGCCCAGCACGTGCAACAATTTTTACACACAGAAGGAAATGATAACAGCTTTATGATAGAATTTGTGAGAAAGTTTTGGGAAGATCACTGGTTTTCTTATAATTTCCTTTCAAACTACCCGAGAATACAATAATTTGAATAGCAGGTTGTAAACTAAATTGGCAGACTAAGCCTTAGGTTTTATCACTTACATTATAGAACAATACAAAATGTTTAAATCGAATCTGCCCCTAGGATTTTTTCCTATATCAACCTGTAACAATAACTCAAAAATTCGGCAAACTAGATAAACAGAAATTTGTTAAGTTCCATTATTATCGATTAAAAAGAGAAAAAAAAAACGAATTTCAAATTTGAGGGAGAAAAGAACCACTTACTTGATTGTGACAGCGCTGACAATATTCCAGACGTACCAATGAAAAATGCAAGCAGTATGAGAGATCTCATCTTGTACCACGATGATTTCCTTCGCTGAAGGAATCTACCCTGAAAACAAATATGCGAAATATTTGATTGGTGGGGATTACGAATTCAGGTATTTGTCGGTTGTGACGGCGACCAAAAAAGACCAAGAAAAATTTCGCTTATATGGCAATTTGGTATTTACGTATTATACCATCCAGCTTTATCGCCTAATTTGAAGTCCTCGCCAATGAGTTTCTAAACTGCCAGTTATGGCAATTCAGCAATGTTGTAATCCGTTGCTCTTTATCGCCAAATTTAAATCCAGCGCCAATGAGTTACTAAACAGTTGACGAAGACGGTATAGTACTATGTACCGGCAAATGGTCAAACTATATAGCATGTGTGATTCGACTATAGAGAAAACTATATAGCTTGAGATACAGTAATTGAGTATACTTTTATGATTTGGTGGAATTTTTCCTTGATCCTTTTTGATCGCTGTTAAAACTAGATTGCATCCAAATTCATATGTATAAATAAACAGTTTTTGAAAAAAAAAATCTTAAATGAGATATAAAAATCTGATGTGATACCTGTTCAACAGAATTAATGCAGCTAGAAAACCAGAATTGATTCTAACACAACCAGAATTGATGGAGATACCATGATTTAACATGGCTGAAGAATAATATTCGTTTTCCAAAGTTGAATATATTAATCAATTTGACAGTTTTTCTGACAGTTCTTATTGTAACTCTAAACGCCATTTATCTTTACTTGGAATAATGCAAAATGGCAACAATTTGACGAGTCCCTTTTTTTTAATAGTTGGCAGGATTTTGTCGCGTTTAATGAAAATCCGAATACTAAACGGAAGTCTAACCAACACTTTTCTTCATTTTATATCGAAAACAAACTTTAACTTAGACCTTTGTAGATGTAATGGCTATTTAATAAATCGGAAGATCCAGTGATTCAGGCGACACTTTATTGCATAAAATGTTATTTAATTTGTAATTTTTCGTTGACTTACTTATACCAGTAAGAAATATATGATACAATTATTATACCTTTTACGTTTATTTAAAAGAAAATCTGGATAAACAGTGAAAGAAATTTAAAGCAAAAATACTGTTCTTATTTTGGACACCGTATTGTCCGAAATTGAAAATACTCGTTCACTATCTAATGAGCTTGGTTTTATTGTGTTCATGGCATCAATTAACAAATCTAAGAGTTTTATTCTTTTATTCGCTGCCTCAAATAATGAAAATTCAGCTTTCAGTGTCTTTGGATTTGTAAACTTTTCTTCAGGAACTTCAAGGTCCATAGTGTCTTTTTAAAAAGTTTTACTCTGATGAGTAGTTTCTTCGATTTGCTCTTTATCAAAATCGGTTTCCAAATAAAAATTTGGAAATATTCTAGACAAACAATATCTTTCCAGATGACTTATTAATTTTTAACAAAAAAATTGACAAAAATTAATTTTTACTTAATGATGTGAATTATTCAAACCGTTTTTCTTGATTTAAAAACCGGTTTTCAATATGACAAATTTTCCATATTAAAACCGGTTTTGAAAAACCATCAAACCCTAGAAGTACCAGGTTCCATCAAATATTTCTAAGTGTATGGGCTATAATTGGAAGCCTGATATGTTGATGGATTCTCATTAGAGATCTGTGCAAATTGATTACAATTAATGAGATTGGAAATTTTTTTGAATCTATTATTTCACTAATTTTTCTGTATGCTTTACTTTCTCTTATTTGAAGATTATAAACCATCAGGATGTTGAAGAAATTGCGATATTTGTATGTTAACCCCATATCGACAAAATGGTCAGAATGTGCACCGAAAATTCACCAGAGATGTATTAATTGAAAACAGCGAATAATCACCAAAAAACATCAAAGATATCGCTTTAATCATAGCTAAAATTATCTTTTTTTTTTTCGCCTTTGATATGCAACTAAGTTTAAAGTTCACCAATAACATGCAATTAATGTTCTATTACTAATAACAAGCATTTAATAGAAGTCGTAAATAACTGTTGGTATATCAGATATAAGCAGGGCCTGACTAAGGCAGCCCCCCCCGAATCAAATAGAAATTTTATTTTACGTTTCCTCCTTTAATGAATGTTCTTCATTACTAAAAGAGTAAAACAGAGGGGGCCCTAAAAAAGTTTTTGCCCCTGGCACCAATTGGGCTAAGTCGGGTAAGACATAAGGCCTAGTCTATAATATTCATAAAACTAAAAATGTTTTGTCCAGGGAAATAAATACATTAACTAAAATTTTCCCATTACCTCAGTTTTGTAACGAACTTTCTTGGGATTTTCTTTCACCCTTAATTAATAAGTACTCAATGATATCACAGACCCTAGTGGCTTGTGGATCTCTGTCCACAAAGCAGTCAATCTCTGACATTCCTTCTCATCTTCTCTTATACCTATCATTCTGTTTTGATAAAAACAGGCCACCATTTTGAGAAAATCTCAAAATTCGGTACTCATGTATTATGCCGTCCAACTTTATCTCCAAATTTGAAGTCGTTACAAATGAGTTGATAAACCACCAATTATGGCAATCCTGCGATGGAGTAATCCGTTGATCTTTATCACAAAATTTAAATCCATCGCCAATGAGTTATTAAATCGTAGGTGATCGTTGGCGAAGACGGTATAACACGTAAGTACCAATGCTTCGGGTAAAATAACTACAAATAAAACCAATCTGGAAATTTTTCTTCAAGTATTGATACATTTCAATGGGTACTTCGAATACATAAGTACCCAAATTTCTCTATATTTCTTCAAATGTGTATACCACAACAAAAGGAAAGTTGACACTTTAAAAATATAGTTCTTTTCCGTTAGACAAAAAAAAATCGTCAAAGAAATTTGGCAGAATTCTACATTATTTGGCGAGTTTTCGCTTGAGTCCAGCTAACGGAAAAGTATCAAAACTATTAAATACTTGGCAAAAATATGTCAATTTTCAAAAATAATGTTTTTTATTGTTTTGAGATTTTCTGGTACCATTGATACTATACTTAAATCTTTATTTTTAACTTTTAAATCCTTTTTTAGTTCCAAGACTTTTATATATTCGTTTAAATAATGATAAAGTATTCCATTCCTCCACAAATGCAATTTTTCCCTTATTCTTCATAATATATGGAAGTATGTGGGAAATATCTCATATCTTGATACAGCTTGGAGAATTAATGAATGGCATCTTATTTTTATTTCTGTTTTAGGAATAAAGTCGTAAGTTTCTCTTCCTTTTTTAAACGGGTACCACCTATCAAACCATCATAGCTTTAATTCTTTTCTTAACCCCCATTTTAAGATACATTTTATTTGGGAATAATTATGTCAACTATCTCTTTATGTGCTTTTTCTCATTGATCCACCCTTTCCAATATGTATAAAAGATGAACTAAATTCGATTTTAAATTTATTGACTAATCTGTAAGTGAAACTATAAACTTTATCAAGTGAAATCGGACTCATAAGCATCTTTTCTTTAATTCATTATTTTAATTTCGTTTTATGAAACTATGTTTTGTAAGTTTTTTTCTAATGTGACAATTCAAGCATATATTATTTCTTGCCGACGTCCTGGCATGGAAGGGGGTAACACGTCTTCCCAGGCGTCTCTGCAAGGGTATAACTGTTCATCTGTTCCATCTGTGAGATGTGTGAATGTTCCTCCTTTAAAAAGGGGTTGTGCAAGCGAATATGATGCGTGAGTAGCCCTGACATACCCTTGGCCCTAGTGGGCGCTAATTAAAACAAGAGACGCATCCTCGGCTTAAAAGTACTGAAGCAGTTAGCGAGCTAATCTATAACAAGTCCATTAGACACAACAACAACTATTAGTTTAAGACACTAGTGAATCCAGTTTATGATAATTTTTTTTACAGTTGGTATTAATTGAGGATTAATTGCTATTATTTTTATATACACTTCTAATGCAAGAGCTATAATGACAAAAGCAGTAATATCTTTAATTTATTAATGGAAAAAGACTCAGATTGACATATCTGACTTAACGAGTTTCAACAACAAAATAATGGTATTTTTCCATCATCTGGGCCCAAGAGAAAAATCGACATAAATGTAGAATTCCCCTAAATTTCTTACAGTGATTTTAAAGCAAAAAATCACTAAATAATGTAAAATTCCACCAAATTTCTTTGGCGATTTTTCGCTTGCGCACGGCTAATGGAAAAGTATCAAAATAATATTTCTTTGGCGATTATTTAGAAATGAAGGCAATAATAGTCGAACAGAAGGAAAACAAATATATGCAATCAAAGATAATATAAAAATTAAATGAATATAAGAAAATTCATTTTTACATTATAAATCCTAGAATACTAATGACGGTAAAAACTTAGTCAGGTTTGCTAAGAGTTAAAAGGTTTGAAGGTAATGAATCTATAATGTTAAAAATCGGCTTTCTATAAACGAAAAAAAACACCAGCTTTATGTTCACATATATTTATAGCGACACATTGCAGTTTCATGATATACAGACGTATATGAATTTTAGGCAGGATATGAAAATTCATGAATTATATATTTGAATGCAGTGTTGCATATTTTTATAAATATTCTATAAAATATGTCCTGAATTTAGTTTCATCTGAATGAACAGTTTTAATGTATTCTTAAATATTCATTAAATATATATTAACATGTTTTATTGTAGTAGATAAATGCGGTATTATATAAGTAATGGACTTCTAGACAAATGTTTATTTTGTTCAATAAAGAAAGGTTTCTGATTTTAGGAGAACGACAGAACCAAGCATATTATTTATCTAGTTTTCAAAGCATGCATCAATTTTTTAATATATTTTAATTTCAACTAGGATTAATAACAAAAAGAAAACACATAAACATCTCACCTGATTTCTATATGAAATAAATTTTTATATTTTCTTTAACTTTTGCATTTGCAAACATTTCTGAAAGCAGTTATCAATCCAAAATATTAATTCAAAATGCGCTCGAGAAAATAAGTAACTTGTAATTATGTTTAAAAATATACATTATGCGTGAAATTAATTTAAAGTATTAATTTTTTTGCTTATTGGATATTTTTGATAATTTCAAGGAAAATATTATTTAAATATTATTCATTTGGGATTTGATCTTTTTCCTTTTAAATATAAAAAGTAATTTTTAAAATTTCCTTGGGCTACTAAAACGGTAAAATTATTGTGAAAGTTATAAAAGCAGGACGAATTACACATGGAAATTACGTTGTTTCATATTTGGTTAATAGTAACTCTCTGACAGATTTATTTTGACTTTTTTTTATTTATTTCCCATATTTTTCACATTACATACTATTAATATTGCATGCATAAAATGTATCGCTTGATTAACATCCTTAACTGGCAATTTTTTTCTTATTATGGTAATTTTCTAATAACCTGCCTTTATACTCTAAAGACGTTTTTGAAGAATTATTAGCATATCAAAAAAGAGATGCTCGTTACTTCCAATCTTTATATATATATATATATATATATATATATATATATATATATATATATCTATATATATATATATATATATATATATATATATATATATATATATAT